>SZYD01002097.1:0-172644 GCA_009363875.1 Mikania micrantha | reverse complement strand
TTTCTCTCTCCTCAATCTTGTCTTAATCACTCTTTCCCAGAGTTTCATAGTATGACTCAACAGTTTAATTCCCATATAGTTAGCACAATACTGTGCGTCTCCCTTGTTCTTATATAAGGGAACTAAGACACTAAGTTTCCACTGATCCGGCATCTTGCCTGTCCTGATTATGGTGTTGAACAAAGTTGTCAACCAACTAACTCCTTCATCTTGTAAGATATCCATACTTCAATAGGAATGTTGTTCAGTTCCCACCGCTTTCGTCTTCCCATTTTCCTAAGCGCTCTCCACACCTCTTCTTTGTAATGCGTCTACAATAACAGTTTGTTCCGTTGTAAACAATCATATAGTTGAAATATTTTATTAATTATTCCTTGTAACCATGGAGTTATCACAATCATTTTTTTGCAAGTATGATAATAACAATAGATTCAACAAAGTCTGGTAAAAATCTTACCAAAAGAAGCATTTTATATTCTTATTTCATCTTCATATTTAAGATAAAGATTAATATATTTGAAATTTGGATGGAATATTATAAAATTATCATAAATCAACCTCCTAAGAAAGAGGATTCCTAATATTATTCTTTTAGTAAATAGTAGTTATTTTCTTGTTATTATTAGAGTAAATTGTTAAAATGGCTTATGTAGTTTATAAGTATTATATCAACCCTTAAAGCATAATCGCTACAATTCATCCAGAAATGCTAATTGTCTGATTCTTTATATTCCTAATTTTCTTGGATGATAATATTATATAAAAATTAAATAGTAATATAATCAGAAATCTTAAGTTGTGTTTTTTTTACAGCATAATAGCTAATTATTAACACATATCCAATGAATATGAAACCGATTATGGGATACATACACGTTTGAAACTCGTCCTATTGTCATTGCCACCTCGATTTGTTACAACTCGACTTAGACTCAGGCTTTTAATTGGGAAAACTTCATCAAATGTAATCAAGTTTTTCTAGTGTTGCACTAAAGTCACTTAATTTTTTTCATTCTTCTAAAATCACTTAACATTCGATGCGTATTCAAATCATATGTAATATTTTTTAAACTATTCAAAGTTTTTAGAATTAATTGTGGCAAACGAATTAATAATAGTGAATTTTTTTTTTCTTCTTATTGATGTGATAGTGAAGAAAACATAGTCACGAATTAATAACAAATTTTATAATTAAAAAATTTAATTCAAATTGATGAAAAATAATAACTAAAATACTAATAAATATTCATAAATGTTCCATTTACCTTGATTAATTTTAAAAAAACTTAAATATTTATAAAAAAATACATTTGATTAAAACAAACACAAAATTAAGTGACTTCAAAAAGTAAAAAAATAAATAAATAAATAAAAAATGTAAATAATTTTATTGAAAAATTGATTAATAATTTACTTTACTTACCCTTTTTAACAAGCCAATTAGAAAGAGGTCACTAGCATTAAACTATTTATTTATATCGATCATGTTGAAGATGATTGATATCTTTGAGGGACGGATAGGGAAATGACCCATTAAACATCACAAACGCCTCTTCTTAACCTCGATCAACAAATCCAAAACCCTCCACCATCCATTCATTTCATCATCACACCACTTCTTCTGTAATCTTCATGTCACTGGTTCAAAAACACACCATAATAAACCCCCCTTTCGCCTCTAAATCATCAAAATCAACACCAAACACACACGCCATTAATGTCGAAGAAAGAGGAGCTGTGTTGCAGAAGGATGCACCATGGAGGGCAGCTTCTACCGCCATCAAACCCATCCCCAAATCCACCATTCCCCTATTCTTTCACTCCCTCAAAACCCCTACACCATTACGCACGCCCTTTCTCTCATCAAGGTACGTTAAGAATCAGAAATTCAACTTCAGGGTAGTTTGGGTTCTTGCAAATTTGATTAGAAATTGGAACAAAAGTATGCAAGTTTGTAAATTTGTTTCTTTTTGATTAATTAGAGGTTTAGTTAGTGAAACCTTAACAAAATCCTTGATAGTACTGTTATGCCATGCTCTGTGCATAGGAGTTTTTGATACAGTCTCAAATATCACCTGTGTGTTTCACTCATGGCCGGCTCTCATGTTATAAAAAAAGCCCTAGCGTAGGGCCTTTAGGCCTCAAATTTTTTTTGGATAAATCAGTTTTTTAGTTGTAACTAATTCTTGTTGGAATTAAATTTCTGATTCTTTTAATATTTGTAATTAGTGTGCACGTTTTTTTTGCGATTTATACTTTTTGTAATTTTCTCTTTCATGGTAATCTAAATCTTTTTTTCTCAAACTTGAGAATAGTTTTCATTTACGGTTGAAAGATGACCCCAAATTTTATCCCCGCTTTGAGCCACAAAAAAAAAGCCAGAGACGACCCTGCTTTCATTCACTGTTTTGGGTGTATTAACTGTGATGAAAGAACTCAAACATAAGCGTGTTTTAGTGGGAGAAACCTAGAATATGGAAATTTCACTCTAACAACCAAAATAAATCTGTGAGCTTCTATGAAAATTGGAGAAATATTGTTGAAATTTGAAGAGTGGTGTGAAGTGATATTTGAACTTGGATTAAAGCATAATTATAATTGTTTTAATTGTATCTGCATGTTACTTCATCAGGGTTGGGAACTAGGGTTCTTGTTGTTGGAAACTGATTCATATTTTGTTGTGGAGTTTCAGTTTAATTGAATCTTTTTGGTATTGGATGGATTTTACAGCACCCGGATCCAATTGGACATGGGTTAGGGACAGAAGCTATAGTGGAAGCAGCAGGGCCTGAGTGTGTTGTTCCTGGACAGATTACACCAGTTAAAATTGTTGGAGTGAAGGTGCACACCTATATTATTTGAAATCAACATTGTTTTCTGTGTTTTACATGAGTTGATGTTGTTTTCATTATTCAATTGGTTTATCATTAGCTAAAACAATAAGAAAAATTTTAATCTAGCAGCTAAAACATAGAACATTGGAGATTATTAGTCACTGGGATTTGTAGTTACGTCATTGTAGGGGATTCATTTCAAATGCTTGTTACTCCTATATGTTTTGGTGAACTATGAACAATGGCACAATGCTAATATGATGTAATCAACAATCTCCATGCCAAGATTCTATTGAGTTTGACGTTGTATAGAATTAAATCATCTTACGTTAACTTATTCAAACGAATTGAACCTCACCCTGCTTAAATTGGCTCTTCCTTGAAATATATCCGAGGATCAAAAATTACTACTAGTTACCTGTTTCACAACTACAAAGATGGTCTATATTCAATTTAAGATTTTATATGGGTACTCATTGCATCACATGTTTGAGTGAGAAACATTGATAAAATTATCACGCGGCGCATTGCTGAACCAAAATAATAAGCTATCACAGACATCTTTTATCTTGAAATTTGATAAAAGATGCAAAATAGAAACTTAAAATTAATAAAAAGATTTTAACTTTTTATGAAGATTCATGAGAGATGCCTCAAATGAAAGTGTTTATATCAATTTTGAAGTTCAAACCTTGAAAGGCAACATGTTTTTCTTTTGTTGATTCAAATAAAGTATGTATTAGCTTATAACATTAGTTTCTTCAAATCTTGAAAGGTTTTGTAACCCTTCATCATTCATCCTATTTATATCATTGAGAAGAAATGAAGATATCATGCTGAGTATCATCAATTTCATATCAGAGATATTGAAACAAACAAACAAACGTACCTAGCTTAGTCCCACTAATCAGTAGAGTCTGGGGAAGTGAGATGAAGACAAACCTGACCTTTATCACAATGGAGTAAAGAGGCTGTTTTAAAGAGATTTCCTGCTCGAAATTCAGAGATAATGAAATTTGAATAAAATGAACTATTTAATATATCTCTTGTAAGGCATTTGCACTTGTGTTTTTTGCAATTCAAGACAATCAAAACAGAAATTTGAGTACATGCTTGATCATAAGTCTCTCTTTTGCAATTGTGTGTATGAAACACAAATTATTTTGTGCAAAAATTTATTTTGTGATACTTTATTCATTGTATTCCAAACTTTTATCCAAGTCTCAACCTGCTTTATTGATGTTTATATGAAGGTCTGGCCTATTGAAATTGACTTGAAGTTTTTGGAGCCTGTAGGCAAAGAACTCAAGAATATTGGGAAGGTAAATTCCACCCCTTTTTTTAATCAAAGTTACTCTGTTAGTTTCTATTGTATCCAATTGATCTCTAAATGTTCCTTTTCAATATTTCTTTTTATGAAAGTTGTAATACTTCTTGTCTTGGTGAAGATTCCAACCTAAATGTTGATATTAAGTTTTGATTTGTTTGTCATTTTGTGCAGTTTATGGATTCAGCAGTTGAGCTCATGAACAAATCTTTTGATGATCGTTAGGATAACAAGCCGTTCATGAAGTTTATCCTGCGGCATTATACCTATGAGTTTGAGTTTAATTTTCGAGTCTGGTCTTCCGAATTATTCTAATTGCTTTGATAAAGATTTCTTATCGTTGAAAGGAGACCATATGTTATACAGAAGTATTAATTAAATCTTTGACTTTTTACGTCAACTTTTTTGTGTAGCTTAAGCTCAACAGTCAACATCGATATGGGTTCTTTGCTACAAATAAAAGTCAACCCTTATAGTTTTCGGTGTATGTGTTACTTATTACGTAATGGTTACCCCCTTGACTTTGCTACAAATTAAAGTCAACCCTTATAAACCAAGGGCTTTTAGCCTAATGGTTACCCCCTTGACTTTCCTATGGGAGGTCTTGGGTTTGAATCCGGGCTAAGGCATATTTGCTGAAGCAAGGTCAGGGGGTTTACCCAGTTGTGGGGTTCCTCCTGGGGTGGGCTCGGGCAAACGCTCCAGAGCGTCAAATCCAAGGGGACGGTTGAAATCCCGTCTTGGGTGTCGTACCAAGCCGTTAAAAAAATGTGGTACTTATATTTAGGAATTCAATCGTTTTGAAATCTTTAGAATTAGAATCTTTTTTCATCTAGATTAAATACTAATTGACCCTAAATAGTCAACTTCATGTGTCCATTGCAAAAACCAAGATTGTGATGCAAACTCCCATGATGGAGCTTCCACAATCCTGTTAAAAAAATTTATACAAAATCTGCCACATATATAAACTCAAACTACAAACTTATCGTAAATCATCATAGCTTTGTAACAAAGTAACATTGATGATTGTCTCTTAAAAACACAATGCTATATGAGTTCAAATTTTTTTTTGGATTTATTTGCAAGAAAGTGGTATAGTGTTTAAAACGGATAAGAGACAACCTGAGGTCTGAAGTTTAATTCCACCTAAGATGATTTTTCTTGGAGGCCGTCAACTTGATTACTTGCGGTTGTGTTTTACCTCTTCCTCCCGATTAGTCAGGTTTGGAAGGGACTCAGGGGATTACCACGTAAGTGGATTCGCACGATTATTAAAAAAAATCTTGTTGGATTATGTTGTAATAAAAAGTTGAGAAAAAACAAATACAATTTGCTTCAATTTAATGTGCATTTCAATTACAAGCTAAAGGTGAACCTATAACCAATATTAATATTTTTAGATTTTCTGATTCAATTAATTCGGTAAATATAACTTGATAAATAAAGCAAGAATTACAATGGGAGGTCATTTAAAGAAATCTAGTATACTAATGAAGGTTATTAATTTCCATTTTCATCTCTACATTACAAGTCATCAAGATTTCATGTTCTCAACTACTTACCATCCTACTATTTTACTACTATTATTATTATTATCAAATAATAAATTTAACATGGTACTTACCGAAACTAACCAACTCGAAAAACATATGCCAAAACGGATCGAAACACAGATGAACATTTTGATATCAATTTGGAGAACTTTTTCCCAAATTTGTTTTGGTCACAATAACAATTTGATTGCAAGAAGAACACAAAAACATGTAAGATGACAAGGAAATAAAAAAAGACAATATCAAAGTCATGGAATTTGGGTTAGAAGAGGCATCACTATCTTCACCATAATCATTTTCACTATCATCTACACCTCCTTCACCACCACCACCATCTGTCCACTTTCCTAGCTTATTACTCCTGCCCATCATCAAAATCAAATATTCAATTATCATATATATATAAACTTAAAAAAAACAATAATAAAAATAATAAAAATCAAATTTGCTAAAGTAACAAAACAACCATGATTGGTGGAGAAGTCGTGGATTAATTGTTACTTTAGGGAAAATTTTCAAAATTATCATCATTGGTTTATTATAATATTAATAATAATTTTACAGAAAAGTAAAGTGAGCAAAAATGACTCTAAAGCCACATGGATGGATTGAAACAAACACGAGCAAATAGTCAAAAAGTATGTGCAAGAAAAATGTAAAGAGACATTTTCATTACGTATTATTATCTCTGTCATGCTTTGGCAGATACTCATTAAAAAATTTAGTTTTTAGGTATATACTCCTTAAATTTATTTGGTATGTTTTAGAAGGGTTCTCTTCACACACTCACCTTACACCCGTATACGGATATAGATCTATACGAGGCCTATACGGGGGCAATCATTAGGTGTTAGAATTTGTCAGTGTCAATGATTGGACTCCTAAACGAAACGTATAGACCTATACGAGTTGTATAGGTCCTATATACGGCTTTATACATGACCAATCATTGGTTGTCAGTGATAATGATTTGACTACTATACAAAGCATATAGACTTGTAATTGTACCTGATAATCTTGGCATATAGCATGATAAATGGATGAAAATGGGTAAACAATTATTCATTTTGAGTTGAAATAAGTAACATTATGATATAATATGGGTTGAAACGGATAGCACCTCAACACAAAGCAGGTCAAGATGGGCGGGCAACTTATAAACCATGTGAACATAATGGATTTAAACGGGTAAAAATGATCAATAATATATTTAGTCAAAAAATCATCAAAAATTATTTAAATAAACTATTTGTCTAGTTACAATTTATTTTAACTCGAGTGAATTTTTTTTTTAAACGACCCGTTTAAACCGAAAAGGATTTTGCTTAAAAACCGTCTTGACCCGCACCCATCTTGACCCGCATCCGTTCTGACCCGTTACCCAACCCAACCCTCCATTTTCCCAGGCATACTTATAATCGTGGCTATACACCGCGTATAGACAAACCTATACAAGACGTATAAGGTCAGTGAGGGTGTTAAAATAAAAAAGTTGGGTGGGTAATCCCTCTTAGAGTGTTCGGTGTGCCCCGTGGTTGAGGGAAAAAGGGGGCGTGGCTGGGCGTTGAACACCGCCCTATTGGGGCGTTTTTGGGTTGGGTGTGGTCACGGCAACCGGGTTATTGTTATGTTTTTTTTTTATATTTTATACCATTGCATTGAAGCCATCATAATGCCAACCACTTGGCATTTTCACCACAAGTGGTTGAGTGGATGCCTACGTGACGCCTATGTGACACCTAAGTGGAGTATTCACAACCAAAAGGCATACCCAATGGTCTTATAATCCTCAAACAATGGTTAAAACCTAACCTATAATTAATAATTTACTAGGTTAAAATCCCGTGTATTACACGGGTTGACTTAAAATTTATATTAATACATATGACTTGTTTTTTTTTTTAAATTATTTACTTTTTATTATTTCAATATAGTGTATTTTTTTTTATTTAAATCATCCAATCATAATAAATGTTTAACAAATTTTAAAATCATTCATAAAAAAACAAATAGTATCATTAATGCTTTATTTTTAAATATTTTAAGAAATATAATTTGAATTTATTTTAAAAATTAAATAGAAACTATTAAATAAAAATATAGTTTTATTTAAAAGCTTCATTATTAATTTCATTTTAAATGCGTATAACTAATAATATATTAATTATTATTCCTATTTTTCTAACTAAATAATAAATATAAATAATTAAAGAGGAGAGAGAAGCGAAAAAACCAAAATTTAGATGGCATAGAATTATGACAATGTCTAAAATTATTTTGATTTATTAGTATTAATAGATTAATAGATTTAGATAGAAGTTATTATACACGTTATTTTCTAAGTTACTTTTTATTTGGTGTGATTTTTCACGAAATATTCAAAAAAAATAATCTATTATAAATAAATAAAAAGGTGATTGATTGATTGGTTTAACTTTTGGGGGGAAAAAGTGATCGAACCTGCTACCGAGAACACCGGCATTCATGGTGAGTTGGTCGATCAACGCCGCTGATTTAGGCTCAACACTGTACGCTTTCTCATACTTTAGCTCTAACCCTTCGCCGGAGGCCACAAAAAAAGCTCCGTTCATCAGAATATCCCCTTCACTCCTCCAATTCCACCCCTTCCAATGCTCCGATGCTGTGTCCACCCTCTTTGTCACCTTTCCGATCAACTTTCCGACGTCAAAATTAATCATTCAATTTCATCACAATTTTATAGTAAAATTGTACCTCTTTCGCGTTAGGATTCGCCGGAGCAGTGTACCGGTTTCCTTGACTGTTGATTGTCGGATTCCCGCTTCCTCCGATTGCATACATCTCCCACCGGGAATACACGTTGTTGACAACGTGTATGTACCCTCTCCGGCATCGAGGCATTCTCTGCACCAATTTTTCTCCGAAATGGTTGAAAGCGATGGTAACCTGAAAAACAAATAAACAAATAAATTCGCCGTTGAGAAAAAAAAAAAGTATAAATCAGACGGCGATGGTCACCTGCATGCCGGAATCCGGCAAGTAATCATCACTGTGTCCGAGCAACATCACCTCGTCGTGATGCGAGAACAAGTTATTAGAAATCGTGATTCCGGTGGAACCCATGATGACATCTATCAGACCATCCTTGCAATGTGACAGCGAGCAGTGATCGATCCAAATATCACGAGACCCGAACACCGACACTCCGTCACCATCTGACTTCGTTCGGTACCCGTAATGTGTCGGGCTAGACCGGATATTGGTGTTTCCAGACTGGTAACAATGGTGGATATGAATATTATGAATGATCACGTTGGTGATGTACTGTAGAGTAATGCAACCGCCGCCGGTTATGTGCACGTTAGCTCCCCGGCCGTCAAGGGTTTTGAAGCTGTTGAAAATGAGTTCCTGTGAGAGCTGGATGTGCATGTTGGTCGGAAAGACGATCCAGAGGGGTTCGGTTTGGATGACGGCCCACCGGAGAGTCCCCGGTCGGGGGTTGACGGCGTCATTGTCTGAGGAGTCGGTGACGACGTAGTAGCGGCCGCCTTTGCCGCCTAGTGCGTACTGACCGAAGCCAATGCCGCAGTCGGCGAGGCGTTGGCGGTTGAGGTGCCAGTTGGGGTCGCACCTCCAGCAGTCGTCGATTGGGTTGCCGGTCAAACAGGATGTTGATGAGTCGTCGGTGGCGTATGTTAGCATTTCCCTTCTTGTAATTGACACATTTACCCTCCTGTCAGAAAAGACAATTTTTTTTTTTTAGTTTTCATATTCATGGTCCCATTTGTTTAAATTTTAGGGAATTTTGATTTGGTATAAAAATGATTGAATTTCATAATTTTAACATCAAAAATTATAAAATCTTCTGAATTAACACCTATTTATAACTCATTTAACATATTTAGAATATTTGATTACATTTAGAACAAGATTTTGTCAACTTTAACGATCTCAGATTTAACTTATTTCTGATGCGTTAGAACTGTCTCGTCCAATTTAAATCCTAACCGTAAAAACTAAATAATATAAACTTTAAAGCTAAAACTAAAGTTAAAAAGTAAAGCTACACTCTATATCTAAATATAAACCCAAAGCTAGAAAGTTAAACCGTAATTTTAAACCTTAAACCTAAAAAGTAATTATAAACTTTAAAGTTAAACATTAAAAATAAACCATAAATTATTAAACAAAACTCTAAACCTAAAAGGTAAACCCAAATAGTTAAATCTAAACACTAAAACTACACTTTAAAGCTAAACACTAAGATAAATTATAAAAATAATTTCTAAACTCCAGAAGCTTAGTCATAAAAATTAAGATTTTAAATTTTGAGAAGACGGTTTCAATGTAGCTAATGTTACTTTATCATAGTTCATTATAATTATTTTTATTTTTTCAAGTAAAATTGTATTCCTATTTGATTGTCCCTTCTATGTGTGTATATATAGACCGTAGTTGGATTCATTAGGTTTGATGTATTCATTAGTATCAAAAGTCAAACCGTACTAAAACAGCCCATGATATTTCACCCTTTGTTTTTCTGAGTGTATATATATAATTAAGGAGTAACAAATGGATTATAGCCTAGTAATATCTTACTAATGAAATAAGCTTAGGAACCAAATGGTTCTGGGTTCGAATCGTAAAGAGGGTTTTCTCATAGTAATGATTTTTATCCAGAATTGATAACTTGATGATGTATATGATCAGATGGTCCTGCTGATTATACGATAATACTCTAGTAATCCTGGAATTATTCGTTCTACGTGTGTGTGAAATGAGAAATAGAACCCAGAAACATAAACCAAAACTCCAAAAAGTGCACGTATATCCAGAGTAGAGACAGTGGGACCGTTTCCATAATATCTTGAACAAAGAAAAGTCAAAAGTAGACCAATTATTAAATTCACTAAATTCTTTATATTATTATATATTAGCACTGGGCTCAAGTAGACTTGAAGAAAAACATTCATTCATTAACACCCTTTAAAATTACTTATTTTTGTCTACAAATTTGTCCATTCTTTTAATCACACCAAGCACCTTAAGTAATTATTAATTAAAACTTTTGTAAATTACATATTGGTAATTTTTATTTACAACAAACTTATCCTGCTAATTCATCTTGACCAACAAAAACCTGATTGCCACGTGTCTTGTATTTTAGAACTTTTTGTATATTCTATGTTAATTTAGTATGTATCATGGTCCCTTAATTAAAAAGATAGGGTAGAGGATAGTGGTAAAAACTTTAAAACTTTTGAAAAAATATAGTAAAAGGGTTAAAAAAATGTATTTTCTAAAAAATATAACATCTAAACATAAAAAATGTAAAATTCCCACACACAAGGGCATCTAAACTTTAACTAATTTGAACTAATTCATTTTTTAAATATATTTTAGCATATTTCTAATATATAATATATAATGTATAATGTAATTTAGGATATAATGTGAAGAGATGATGTAATTGTTCTTATTAACATCTTATTTTTTCTGAACTAAGCTGTATCCAACATAGTAAACAAGTCAGCCCAAAAAGACATTATTCTCGATAAAACTAAGATAAAAACAAACTATAATATCAAATTTAGAATTATTTTTTAATTATAACACCTTAGGATATCATTTTTTTTTTAACGACGAAAGTCTCAATCGTGTGAGCTCAATGTTTCAAGGTCATGTGACCAAGGTCTAATTACCTGAACATTTCATGAGACACCACAACCACCCTAGAAGAAACCCCACTCGGAAAACCCCTGACCCCTGCTTCGCTGCTAGAGGGTTTTGAACAAAAGACCTCTCATTTGAAAGAATTTTAGGTACCATTAAGGCAATGTCTCGTTAGTAACACCTTAGAATTATCAAAATCGGAATAATATTAGATAATGTTGTCACATCAAGACTTTTAACTCATGTTCTTTGGTAGCACATTTAAGTTTTAGCAAGACATACATTTTGGATTTAAGTCAAAATAAGGACCTCAACTACAAACAAATTACTATTTGTATCCGTAACACTCATGTAAGCAAACAAGAAAAATTAGCAAAAAAAAACATAGTTAAGTAAGGTACATTGTGAAGAAACAGTGGTACCTTTGAAGATCTTGAGCAACAATGTGAGGAGAAGGGTGTTGACCAAGTAGGGTTACATTCTTGACCGCCATTGATGAAGCTTCTTGAGCCATGTTCACTGCCAACAGGAAGTACAACACAACAATGGAGGTTGCCATTAGTGTGGAGTAGAATGGCATAACGGTAAATAACAGAGAATGTTGTGGAGACGAAGAAGGGAGTGAGTGGTCAGTTTCTCACTTCTCAGTCACAGCCTCCTTTGGTTGTGAGTTGTGACCAGTGAGAGAAGATGATTTATATTTATTTTTATAACCAAAAGTAAAAGCAAAATCGTGGAAGGTTTTAATTTTGGTGGGGCCCAAAGTGTTAAGGGTTTATAGACAAGAGTCATAGATTCAGAACAATGTTAATCTCAACAAACAGATTTGGAAAAGTATACCTATCAAAAGACAAAAAATGTATAACGGTATCTTAGTGGTGAGATAAGAACTAAAAACCAAATATTTTTTGTTTCGAATTCTACAAGAGATTTTATTAATATTGAGTTTTCATCAGAACTGGTGACATGTTGGTGGATATGATCAAGTAGTACTGTTGGTAGCACAAGAATACTACAGTGATACGTTAGTGATCAAAATTACCCGTTAAAAAAGAAAAGGATGCCCACTAGGGGTGTTCATATGGTCGGGTAACAGTTTATTCGGATTATTCGGATCGGGTTGTTTGGATTTGAAAATTTTAATACCTTATCCGAAACCCGACCCAATCCGAATTCGAAAATTTTCAATCCAATCCGAATCTATCTGAATAATCCAAAAAACCCAAATAAACTTATTTTTCATCCGAATAATCCGAACAACCCGAAAATCTCGAAAAAACAGGATTTATTCGGATTGAATAAACAAAATTTTGTATATCCGATATACAATCCGAATATCCGAATCTTTAATTCGGATTGGTCTTTTCGGGTTTCGGATACGGTTCGGATTTCAGATTTCTTCGAATTTTGGATTTTTTTAACACCCCTAAATTGCCCACGGGCCATGTCAAAGGTCGAATTTGGGATTTTTTTTAACACCCATAATGCCCACGGGCCACGCCTAAGGCATTATAGCATAGTGGCATTTGGTGGTGGTATAGACTCAAGAAGTATAATGTTTTGGTTGGAATCTCACAACGAGGTTTCTCAAATTATTAAGTTTTCTCTTTAACTGGTTACTTGGTGATGGATATGATCGGGTGGTTCCGCTGGTGACGCGATGATATTTCAGTGATCCTCAGTTACGGTGTTAATTTTTTAAAGGTTAAAGATAAAATCATTGTAGTTATAATACGAATTGGAGTAAAATTTGCAATTGAAAATACAGTTGGTTGAAGGGTTTAATCCCGATTTATGAATAATTCGAATTTGAATATAACTACTAGATTATAGTTGGGGAAATTCTCAATATGAACATGATCACAAAGTTTTCCCAAAATATCCATTTAACTTTCACATGTCATAAAATGTTCATCCATTATATGGGCATTGACGTCTGTCTATATACGGGTGCCGCCCACAAAAACCACATATCAAAGTTCGTCACGTGTCCTGTACGGGCACTGGCGCACATAGATTATGACAGGCCCCGTAAAACTAAAGATACGACATAGATGAGAGATGCAAGAATTGTGAGGGTGTCTTCGAGTTTGGGATGGAGTGGGAGCAACAAAAAAGAATAGGCCGGGTAGTTTATATATATTTTTTAAGCATAGAGAAGTACGTGAGTTAGGTAAGGTTGGATAATGGGTCAGAATGAGTCATTTAAGTTTGGACCAGGATGACTTTTGAGTTTTGACAAAAATGATTTCGGATCCAAACGAATTTTGACAAAAATGGTCTCGGATCAATTAAAGGCCTTATATTTTTTGAGACCCTAATCCCTTATTTAGGTTGCTTTACCCATTGAGTCGATTCTTTAAATTTTCTTACTTTAATCCAACCAATTATGTCCCTTTCTGAGGTTTCTTCATACCCGCATACGTTACATACAATCCTCTAATTAACTCCATTTATTGTATAATCCCCTCATATTTGCGCCTTTAACAATTAGGAAGTTAATTTAAATATATCTACTTGAAAGTGGAGGTCCGAGTGGATCAAACGGGTCCATCTTTTGGCAAACACTATACCCGATATGAGGAAGTAAAAGGAAGAAAAAAGGGTATATGTAGCCTTATTAAAGGAGGTACTTTCTTTTATAGGGGCATGAGACCTAAAATGGTTTGTTTTTGGCTTTCCCATTCCCACTCTTGAATCTTGGGGGGCAGTGTCAACAGAACATGCTTCTACTTTTTTATTTGATTATTTTCAAAGCAACCTTAATTTTTAATAGCCAAAGGATTTTGTTTTTCCCAAACTTACTTTAACCTAGCTAAGGCGTGACACCATACTTAAAATCTATTTAGACCCATCATTCTATATTATTTAAATGTTTAAATAATGTTATTGAATGGTTGAAAAAAGTTAACATATATACATAAAGGCTTTCAGCTTCACATTTGAGCTCATAAAGCCTATTTTGAACCTTGAAATTAAACTCACACCGTCCGCTCACCCGTTTGAAGTCATGCACCTATATATTAGGTTGCCCCTCTCCTCCACAAACCTGAATTACCAGAACGTTGAAGCAATCCGGGCCTCTTGACCTTGCTTAAAACAGAAAATAAGTTCAACATCGGATATGTTGTTATTTCTGATGTATAAATTTCCGCAAGTAGGAAAATTGAGTTTGTTGAAAATAAAATAGTTTTTCTTGTATAATCAATTTTTTCAGTCATCTATCTCAAACAAAATTATTACTTTTTATAAATACCACTTGATCTATAAAATTAAGAAAAAAGCATGCAATATGCTCGAATGTTCAATGACAACCTAAATTCTTAATTTTAAGCAAATCCTAAACTTTTATTCAAGATTTTTTTTTATTTTTTTATTGCTAAACTATTAACTTATATTGTTGATGCATATATGCCCAAATGCTAATAACTTATCTTGATTATGATAAAAGGTAGACATATAAGTTAAATGACACCTAAATATAATAACATGATCATATGCCATGCTCATATCTCTTGAAATTAAAATTAAAAAAAAAAAAAGGACAACAATGACACCTTTACTGGTCCAAGGTCAAAGACCGCAAATCTTCTAGCAATGATCAAAGAAACATACATGAACAGTGACGAAGCTTGGATTTATTGTGTGGGGGGCCGACCCTTAATATAAAATTTTTAGAAAGAAAAACCAAGGGGCCGGACTCTATTAATATAAAATTTCCGACCAAATCCTATTACATACCTGCTTGTGAGCCGAAAAACAGCAGGGGCCGGGGCCCCCCAGGCCCTCATGAAGCTTCGTCCTTGTACATGAAGCATGAAGCAGGAGCTCCATGACTGCCATAAGATCGAGCCATGAAACAACCATGTCTCATCAGGACCAAATTATTAAATCGATCATTAAGGAGATCAAATGAAGCCATTAAATCAAACTACATTCTCAAAGCTTATAATTACAGAACTTGAGACTGTCTTAAGAATATATTTAATGTAAAAACAAACATATGTATGCACGCCTAATACATATATGAAACCCTAATAAAACCTTGATAGATTTTACAAAAGGTTATAAATTAAAACTTTGTTAAATTAAATATGACGGAATCTTTTATAGCATGCGAAAGAGAAAGCCTTGAAGTTTAAATAGAGAACACTTTTATTGTAAAGAAAATATTAAACTAAAGTCATTTCTTAGTGCCATAATACTAAATTTTTATGTTAATAAAGTGTGCCTATATTATTATTGAAATTTTAATTTGTTATTCATCTGATCCAAAACAAAATATATTCTTTTATGTTAACATTAAACCCATAGCTATTTGACTGTAAAATACCTTAATAATTTTACCACAACCAATACGTTAAAATCAATAGCAAGTGTCAATGGTTTGCTATTGAGTTTACATATGTTGTTTAAATCAATGTCTTATTTCCACATAATAAACAAATTGTTAGTTAATTCACATGTAAAGATCTATGACGCTCATATTAGATATGCCTGGCAAAATGGGCGGGTTGGGTCGGGTTGGGTAACGGGTCAGAACGGGTTCGGGTCAGGATGGGTGCGGGTCAGAACGGGTTTTAAGCAAAATAAGTTCGGGTCTAAATGGATTGCATGTTGTTAAAAAATATCAATTTAATTTAACTTTAGATGTGTTATAAGTAAACAAATAGTCCATTTGGATAATTTTTAGTAATTTTCTCATCATATATGTATTTAATCATTCTTAAATGTTTGAATCCATTGCATTTACATACTTTATTGGTTACCCGTCTTGACCCGCATTGTGTTCAAGTGCTACCCATCTCAACCCATCCAATATTATGATGTTACTCATTTCAACCCATTATACTACAATTGTTTACCCAAACCAACCCATTTTCCTTTAACATGGGTAACAATTGCCACCTTTAATATTAGAGGTCACAAGTTCTATACACGTGTTGTTTGTCTTTTCTTATTGCCTCATTATCTCCCCTAATAGCTTATTCTCAACATATTAAACAAATCGTTGGTTGGTCAAGATGGTAATAATTTTTGGTATCCATTTTGGAGGATATGAGTTCTATATTCGATATGGTTCACGTTTTATTATAAAACAATAATAAAACATAAATAATAACGATACACTCGTTATTCGTAAGAAATAATCTAGTACATTACCGGTTACAAGACTAAAATAAAAGATAATAAATTACTATTTTATATACCAAACATGTTTTGATCCATGTTTTCGTTGGGTACTCCAAATAGCGAGTCTTCAATCAAGCATCTTGACGAGTCGATAACAAATGCTTCAAGAATACCTTTGCTAGCTTTTAACCACTTATGTCTTTCACCTATTCTTTATTGACATAGAATAAACATGTTGATGATTATGGTCGAGACACATATTCAATACGCTTCCCTTAAAACAGATTTTGCGCATCTTCTTAAGACGAACGCGTCTGTCTCCCAAAGTACATCAACCGAAACAGTTTGTGTACTGCTAGGATTAACCTAGCACTTGAAAAAGATAACTTAAACAAAAGCTTGAAGAGTTGAGAAAGTTGAAAATTCTTCAAAGTTTGTGTGAAATGGTATGTAGTATTCTTTTCAACCAAAAAACAAGACACTAATTGTCTTATATTTATACTACAAGATGGTGATTCCAAGAGTCTTGACATAATACATATAATCAATACATGTAATTTGAAGAGTCTTAATTTTAATTCAAATTAAATTTAATAATTAATCAAATTACTCAAATTTCCAACATTTGCATCCTCCATTTTTTTGGCCTTTTTATTTTTCATGTTTTGTATATTTGTTTTCATTACTTTAATCAAATAGTTTGTAGTTGCAATTGGTAAGAATGTATGCCTTTTAAAGGACAGACTTGTATTATGTTGGGGCCAACCACATTTGGCCATATACCTTACACATTAAAACATAAACTCAATGGGTCAAGTGATTCCAAAATAATAAACTTAGCTCTGACAATGCATATGACACCCGGCGTCATGCGGAAGCAAGAGACCTATTTTGCTAGCCTTACTTTTACTATATATGTGTAACGAGCTTTACCAAGATGTACTAGGCCTTAGTGACGTCTCCTTCATGCCCTTGTCTGAATACATATGAGGCGTGAAGAAGGCTTAACAGTTTTTATGTGACCGTGCTAATGAGGTACGGGTGAACAACCTACTCTTAGCAATAATTTAATTTTCCTATTTTAGATATGTTTTAAACCAATTAAAAAAATTTATATCATCCTTCACCACTTTACTTACTGTATCTTATCATATTTTTTTTTAACTTAGAGTTAATAACTAACACACTGCTACCAATGATTCTCAGCTCAAATGGTTAAGGAAAGGTACCCTGTAACTTCAATATTATTAGAGTGGTCACGGCTTCAAGTCCTAACATGGACAAAATATGGGTTTTATGTTAGGCTAAGAAGTTTCTCTCACCTATAATAGTTTTTCTCCTATAGGGTATGAATATGATAGGATCGGTTTACGTGACCCGTCAGTGATCCAAATTACCGTTAAAAAAATTAACACACTGATTCACGGTCAAACCCAACATATTGCTTGCATGATGCCTACGTAACATCAGAATTAAACTCTTAACAAACATTCTTTTATGCGTTGCCTTATGGGAGAATAATTTAATGGGCATGAGGCTCACTTAAATTTTGACACCCATTTTCAATTTACATGACCAGACCTTCCAGTCAGAGGTGGAGACCACTGCAAACGGTCTAATAGAAGACAGTGGCCTACCGTTGTAATAGTTGTTTTACTATGCGCCTGCAGACTAACCCATACCCTTTTACCTTCTATTTTCCATGTTTTGCCTATAGATTCTACTTTGCGAATATATCACAAAATAATAGACTACTCTTTTTTATTAGCGGGCGTACGCCTATTCTAAGCGGGTGGACGCCTATTTCAAGCGGGCATCTGATTTGGGTTTAAAAGGGTCATTTACCCATATGCTTAGCGAACGGGCGTCTGTCCTAAACGAGCGGACGCCTGTGACAAGGTTGTCAAGGTGGGGCCGGCGCCCAAGACCGTTTTTGAAAATATACGGACGTGCGTGGAACTAAACTGGCGTCAGCGGCCACATAGCACACGTGTTTTCCTCATATTGGCCGCTTATGGAGGTGTTTGGGCATTTATATGCACGCGTCAACGCATGTATAGATGGTGGCTAGTTGACCAAATGTGGTCATTTTGGGAAAGTCATCCACGCCTGTGAGCGTTTTCAGAATTTTCCCTTTTTATTATTAATTTTAAGGAGAACGACTCGTTGAAAAGAAATTGTATTACTTTTAACGCTATGTGTAAGGAAGCGTGATAGTGTCATGAGAGGGGCCGGTCTCGCCCCTTTGGCGCCTTCCCGCATGGGCATGAGGCGTACATGCGTAGGCCGGATCACAGCATGACATGAGAAAAAAAGGAATAAAAGGAGGGGTTATGGGGGCTTTGATGAGGGTGTGATGATAAAACATGTGGTGATGACGTGAATTGATGAGGGAATGATGATGTTAGTTGTTTACGTGACGCTTACGTGGAGTGATGTGGGTTTATCAATACACATGGTCTAAGGAGTAGGGGTGTTCACGGTTCGGTTCGAAACCGCGAAACCGTCCAAACCGGTCATCGGTTCGGTTTCACGGTCGGTTTTTTTTCTAAACATTTGGTCGGTCGGTTTCAAAAGTTCAAAACCGTAATGAACGATTTGGTTTACGGTTTTTGCCAAAAACCGGTCGTAAAAAAGGGACCGGACCGTCTGTTTATATATATATATATATATATATATATATATATATATATATATATATATATATATATATAGATATAGATATATATGTATGTATGTATGTATGAATGTATGTATGTATGTATGTATGTGTGTGTGCATGTATTTTGATGTGTATATACTATTTAGTTAAGTTGTTGGTTGTTTGGTTAGTACTTGACGTTTTATAACTTCGGAAAGTAAGTTGGATGTTTTTGGACTTGCTGGTTTATTTTTGGATTTCATGTTTTCTAAACAAATTTTGTATTTGACCACATGATTTGTAATAGTAAATATTTTTTACTTCTTGTATTTTATAACAGGTTTTGTAATGTTTTTTACACAATTTATAATTTTAGACACGTTAGTGACATAAGTTTTTTATTTTAAAGTAGGCTTTACTTTTTATTTTTTAACATGCCAAAACCGCAAACCAAACCGTTTATAACGGTTCGGTTTTTATTTTTAACGGTTCGGTTTTGGTTTTCAATATTCAAAACCGTTATTAATGGTTCGGTTTGTGGTTTAACCTAAAAACCGTAAAAACCGGACTGTGAACACCCCTACTAAGGAGAACTACTCTTTTAAGCCTTTTTTTTATTATTAATATAATATATTTATATAAACTTTGATTTACAAGATTATAAAAAACATATGCTCAAATTAAACATATCATTTATTTAAGAATATTCAACCAAACATTGTTTAAGATAAACTAGCCTAAATATGAACACTTGAATCTCGTTCTCTTTTAGTTTAAAACATGGCAGTTGGTTTTTTTATGAATATGTGTGGAATTTTTGAGTATGTGAGCCTAAAACTAGCAGATCTAATTCATGTATGAAACGGTGTATCCTTGCTTGACTTAGCTCTAGACATAAATTTAGTTTATGTATCATTTATGATAAGGCGAACAATGTCATTTTTTTAATAATGCAAAATAATGAATGCACGGGTATAAAAAGTAGTTACTTTCAAAATACTGAATGCACGAAACTCTAATAGTCTAACACGCTTCTTCGATAGGATGCACCAACAAGTATTCACATTTCTAATTATTATATTATGAGATTTGTTTCCATATTAGTGAATTTGTTTCAATATCAGAATAAAAGAATAAGCAAAAAATAATTAGTTTATTTTTTGGGCTATTGTGTTTTCTAATGCGTCATTTTGAATTTCTCCTCACCATTGAGTCATTTTGTTTTTCTAAATAATAAATTCTGAAAATATAATTGTGAAATAGCACAATTATATAATTTAATTGTAAAACATTAGCAAAATAACAATAAATTTATCTGGTACATGAACTATAACAAAGTAACACGAAATTAATTAACATATAATAGGATAACGAATGTATATAACACATAAAATTGAAATGTATGTTTTGTGAAAAGGTGAGTTGCGAAAAACATGTAATGAAATAACAGAATTATATTATATGCTTTTAACATGTAAACCTAAAAACTAAATAACAAATGTATTATTTAATATATAAAATTCAATGACAAAATAACATAACGAGTAAATCATAAAATATATTGATAAAGACTAGTGAGATGCCCGCGCGATGCGACGGAAAACAAAACAATTAAGCTACCGATTTTGGCTAGTAAAAAGCTTAAACCTCATAATTTTTGTCAAATCAACTTTTTTAACTAAAAGGTTTATTATGATAAAATTCATAATTTAAAATGCCAAATATGATATGACAAAAGTGTGAAGAAATGATTTATTTGATTTGAGAGAATTTTTTTATAGCTATTATATGACACTTTATTTTTTAAAAGTATCAATGTGAGATAAACTAAAAAGTAAAAGATATCATTTAGTTTATGGCTCTTAAATCATTGTTTGTTGTATTTTATGTTTTAAAAGTTGTAAAACTCTTAATTTTAAGAGTTTTTAGTAAAAAAACACTGTGTTATTCATATATGTATTATATAGTGCTATAGATATATTACACATTAATCTTAGACATTGACAAAAATAGGATATTGCTAAGGATATAACCTTGTACCTTTTTTTTACTTGTTATATCCAGTTATCAAAAGAAAAAAAAGGAAAACTGAACTGTTCAATCATTTTGTTTTCTTGTCGTTTTAAATGATTATTAACAATAATTATCAAATAATCAAGAAAAGCAATTAAAATTAATATTCTTATATAAAAACCAAAAACAAATTTATCTCTATATAAGAGTTTTTTTTCTAACATATTTTCTTTTGAAAATTACTAATTTTTAAAGAACATTTAATACACCGAGATCTTTGGGGATGATTCCGTACTACAGTTCGGTGGAGGAACTTTAGGGCACCCTTGGGGAAATGCACCTGGTGCTGTAGCTAATCGAGAATAACTTTTTATTTTTCTAAAACATTTTTTTCTTTTGTATATAATATTTTACTTTTTTAAACATGTTTTTTTTATTTTTTGCAGAAAATATTTTTAAATTTTTTTCAAGAAAAAATCTTAACTTCTTTTTATAACTTCTAGAGAGCAAAATTTACAAGTTTTAAACTTATTTTTCTTGGAGATGGTATGACAAATGACAAGTAAAGAAGGACACATTTAGCCTCGCCCTAAACATAATGTGAAATGAACGGATTAAACTTAGTTAACGTTTTAATATATTACGTTAAAATGTAAACTTGGGGCTGTTTGGTAGCCACTTAATGGGTCTGAATGAGTCTGAATCTGAACCATTCAAATTCAGACCGTTTGTTTGGGACATCTGAATGAAAAAAAACATATGAATGGAGGTCTGAATGGTTCAGACCTTGAACCAAGTCTGAATGGAGAAAATGGAGAAAAAGGAATGCGTATCCCGCCTTCCTTCACATCGGCTTCCTCCTCCCCCAGCATATTCTCTCCAAACGAACCTTCATCATTGATTCCGAAACCTTCAGCATCACTAATCACACGCTCATGACGAATCTCCTCTTTCCGATCACTCAATTTCTTAACAGATATAGATGAATTCGCAGAAATAACCCTAACCCCAGACGAATTAGCTCCTTTAAAAGAACTTTTATTTGACTTCTGTGGAACCCGATTCTCCTTTTGTCTCTTTGGGGCAGTCGGCTTAACAAGACGGCGACTGCGGAGTTGAATGTAGGAGCCGGCGGCGGTAGAAGACTCGGCCGCTTTCTGTAGAGCTAGTGTTTTGGCCCGTGCACGGACACTAGCGTAAGAAGGGACGTCGATTAAAGAAACTTCGCCGGTAGTTTTCGAGTTCCGGCCGATGTATTTGCCCATTTGTTGTCACACCCCGGGCCGGCGGGAACGGATCGGGTTTTCCCGTCGGGTGGAAGGTTCCCGGGGCGCGATATCTTGAATGATAATCAAATGATCATATTGTTTACATGGCACATAATAAATAATGAGAAATGCTAACATAACATATAATATAGAATTACAAAGCTAAATTACACAGTACGTGTTCATAATTTAACTAAGTAAATCTATTCCAAAAGAATCGTGTAGTTTCTATCTTGTAACTGTACAAGATATGCAAAATAGATTCACAATGCCATCAAAATGTATGCATCCAAAAGTAAGCTAGGTCTTCTAAAAGTCCTCTAGCTTAATAACTGATGCTGGTTAACTAGACCTGTCCATCACCTGAGAAAACATGCATTTAAACAAAGTCAACACTAGGTTGGTGAGTTCATAAGTTTAGTAATTGAAAACCATTGAATTCTTGTCAATCATGTTCACAGTGTTTCACACAAGTTGTATTGTTAATTGAATCCCATGTTTCACACAATGTCCTCTCCATGATTGTATGCACAGATAATGTCTCATCCAGTCAAGCATGCTTATATATAGGGGCATACGAAAGGGTCAAGCCCAGACGCCACCCCACCACATGCTTAACTGCACTCGACACTACCTGTAATACAACGATGGATACCCATTTCCTTTCACCCATGATTTCCCGGTATGTTTATCCCAATAATGAAAGAGAGATAGAGACAGAATTATCTCTGTTAACCATTCCTTATGGAATAGCCGGCATGTAAAATAACCCAATGAATAAAGTAAGAGATATAATCATCTCTGCTAACTAATCCTTACAGATTAGCCGGTGTGTAAAATAAACCAATAATTGAATAAAGAGACATAAAATCTCTGTTAGCTATTCCGTACAGATTAGCCCGGCATGTAATATAACCCAATGACATAAGTAAGAAACGAAATCGTTTCTGTTAGCTATTCCTTACGGATTAGCCCGGCATGTAAGATATCATACTCGATATCTAGAACGAAACTTAATAGTTTCTGTAACTAATCATTACTGATTAGTCCGGCGTGTAGAATACCCAAACAATTGAATAAAGAAACATAATAGTCTCTGTTAGCTATTCCTTACGGATTAGCCCAGCATGTAAGATATCATACTCGATATCTAGAGTGAGACCTAGTAGTCTCTGTGACTGTCAGTACTAACCAGTCCGGTGTGTAAGATATCATACTCGATACCTAGGTAGGGACATTATAGTCCCAGTGGCTGTCACCCCTTTCCAGCCCGGTGTGTAAAGTGTCCTACTCATGATTCCTAGTTAGAGACGTAATAGTCTCAGTAGCTGTCATTTCCGATCAGCCCGGTGTGTAAGATATCCTCCCACGATATCTATTGTAATGAATGCGTTCTCTAAGTTTTAGGTATGTTATCCATTAGATTGATAGCACCTCTCGTGCCCGGTATGATTTAATTTGACTACCACCAAGTTCTAATGATTGACGTTAGTGATTACCCGACTGATCTATGGTTGTGTAACCGACATCCTCTGACGGTTATAAATTGTGCTCTAAATAGAGTTTTAGTAAGTAATGATAGTATGTGTGGGAAATGCCATCCCAAAAACGTGTGCATGCAATATCATCCTCGATATCACAAGTAAATATCTCAACTGTTATCTCAATGTTGTGTGTTCTAGCGATCTTGAACAAAGTGTCATAAGAACATGTCTTATACACGATGTTAGTGATGTGTGAATGATCTTGTTATCATGAAATTACCTTATCATGATGATCATTCTTGTCATTAGTAATTGTTATTGGCATGTTATCCCATGGTTTTTCCCCGTTATTCTATCGTGTAAGAATAATAAACAGTCGCAAGATATTTTCTTAACAACTTATATTATTTGAATGCATACACGTGTCAGGAACCTATAATGACATGTATATTTTTAATTGTCTCACGTATGATAATATCAGACAAGCAGCATGTAATGATCAATGATAATAAAGATAAACAATATTTATCTAAATCATGAATTAAACAATATGTGAATAGAAACTTTTAAGTAAATAAAAGTTTTGCATGTTTCTCAGCCCCGAGCTTTGAAATCATTAAAGATTAAGAAAAGGGGCATATGAACTCACCTTGTTGTAGTAGGGTTGACTTAGCTTAAAAGAAAGAATGCACGCGCTCCTTGCTTGTATTTGTTGTGTTTTCACGTTCCTGTATTGATTTCACGTTGTATGCAACTTATAAGTATAAGTTATGTGGTTTTGTACGCGTATATGTGTTATTCCTAACTTGGTTATCACCCTTTGATCTTAATCATCATTCGACCCCACGTGCTGGATATAGGCTTTATGTGTTTATTAATTCATTCAACTTAGCACTTGAAATCATTTGTTAATGTATTGAACCACATTGTTTTGGAAGTCGTGGACTTAAATCCACCATCGTGTCACTTTATAAACACTTAGTTTGGTAATCCCATAATTGTTATAAAAATTAAATTAGTTTAACTTGTCCGGTGTTTCTCATTGATCTTACGGCTAAATGTAAGACCCAACTTGGCCAAGTTAATCATCAAGAGTCCGGTTATATAATGATATTGGGCCGAATGTGATCTACTTGGACCGGGAGTCACGTGGCCTAAAGAATCAAATTGGTTTCAAATCTTGGGCTCAGGGAGGTCGTGGGCTACATGTTGGGCCGAATCTAAGGATGGGCCTCTTAAAACTCCCTTGGGCCGGATTACCCAAGCTGTGGGCCAAAGGTTTTTAATTTGGGCCGACATAAAGGTGTTCTAGGCCACCATGGCCAAAAGGTATCCTTGGGCCAGCCCATGGATTTTAACAACGTAGATTTTGTCAACTTATTGGGCTGATTTAACTGGGCCTGTTTAAGGTTGTCGTGAATTTTGAAACAATGGCCGACACAGTGGTTCAATGAATAAATAAGTGGGCCGATGGAATCACAACTGGGCTGTAGCAAGGAAATTGGATCGGTTGAAATAATTTGGTCAATAAAAGCGGCATGTTTATGGTTTGGTCAACCCCTGCATACATGAGCCGATTAAGAAGAAAAGATGCATATAGTTTCCAGCGAACCTATGAGTTATACAGCTAAGGTTCGTGAGCCAAGGGAATTAAAGGGTTCGTGGGTTGGACATGCAACCAACTAAAATTCGGTCAAGGCAGGTTTGTTGAGGGATTCAGCTCATCACCCTCAACAGTGTAGGTTTGCCGGAGAACTAAGTAGCATCGGTTCGGTCATTCATGCATAGGTTTGGCACTTCACAAGGGTTCGGTGCATTAATGGTTCGTTGATGGCTAAAAAGGTTCGCAGAGATGGTCAAGGTTCGGAGCTGTAGCAGATAGGGTTCGTAGAAGGGTTCGTTCGTGTAACAACTGTGCCGGAACCGTCACCGGAACAGTAATTTGCACAGTGAAGTGCACAGTAACTCAGGTACACGTGACGCGAGGCTATGGTAATACTATATACAATAGAGGATTTACACTAAACAAATACGCGATTGTCTGAAGTCTGACTTAAAATCTTAGGGTTTAATAGTCGGAAACACATTAGGCAACAATGAACAAGTAAATATATGTTTGATTTGATGCTAAAATGTATAAACGTACGCGAGGATAAACAGAACAAAACCATAACAGTTGTTGTTACAGAATGTTAAACAGACGAATTATTCGTATAGGTGACGATCTGTACGAATAAATCTGAAGGTTTAATGATCTGAAATGATGACTGTAAAGTAGAAACGAGATCGGAAAGTGAAACGTACGATCGTGTTCGTACAGTTAGCGCTCTGTACGAAGACGCGCGTAAGTGACGTTTTCTGACGAAACGAAAACGAAGACGATTCGAACGATAATAATGTTAAGGAAATAGAATATTTCCTGTTTTACAATTTTGAAACTCATCATAAATAAACCAAAACAAAACTATTTTAATTTCAAGCGCGTAAAACAAAATACGCGAAAAAAATCAAGGAAACGCGTTAAAAATAATAAATTTCGTTAATTCGTTTAAGAATAATAATATTTAACATATTTATAAAAATAATTACTTACCAAGTATTTAAAATAAATTCTTTAACTTAGTTACGTAAAAATACGCGTGAATTTCCGGATACGCAACCGAATTACGAACCGAGCAACCAAAATGAACCCGAACACCCCGTGGAGTATAAAACTTTAAAATGAAAGTTTTCTTTCATTTTCCATCTCTCCCACCTCTCTCTTTCACCCATTCCCGGCCACCACCACACCACCACCAAAAACCACCTTCTCTCCTCCATATCTTGGTCATTTCTCAACGAAAATGGGAGTTCTTGGTGTCCACGCGTAGCCCTTGATCTCCTCTACACAAAAGTACAGTCGATCGGAGCTTAGAACCATCAGATTTGAGGTATATTTGAAAGTTCTTTTCGGTTTTTAGGGTTTCCAAAACCCTTGAGTTCGAAAACCATTAGAGCCGGTTTCACCCCTTCTAAATCCCTAGGATTCATATGGTTGCACTCTAAGATGTCATAGGAACCAGATGTTTAGCTCGAACAGCCATGGTTGCACCCTGCTGTGTGAACCACCGAATGGGGACAAACCAGATGGTCGAATGGGCTGCCCAGCCTCATTCGGCGAATGGCGCAGGGTCTTCCTTCGGCTGAGGTTCTCATTCGGCCTAACCTCCTTCGCCAACCTCTCACTCGCCGGTCCTCCCTCATTCGACAGCCCTCTTTCGCTGGTTATCTTCATTCGCCAGCCACACCCCTCATTCGACCAACACACCTTCCATGCGGATGAGACCATGTCATTCGGTCAGCTCACTCGCTTGATGTCATTCGATCAAAGACATTCGGCCCATGGCCATGTCTCCATTTGGTTTAGGTTCAAACAGCCAACACATCCTCTACGACTGAATTGGGTTATTCGAACAACATAACACAAATGGCCACACCTTCTGTTTGTCTCAACTCTAGTGATCGGCCCAGGAGTTTATAGGCCACTGATTTCATTAGCCACACAGTTAATGGGCCCAAAGAAGCCGGTCTAGCCCAACAGCAAGGCCCAACATAACCCTTTGAACCCAACAGGCCCAAACCCCCTTGGGTTGGCCCATTCTGGCCCAACTTCTGATTTAGATCCATATTGGTCCAATTTGAGTCATTAAACCTAATTGGACTAACCTAGCCTTAACATTTAGCCCAATCCATTACAATAGCCTTTGAAATTCTTAATTTCTAATGGACCAGGCCACCAATGGGCCCACCTTGACCCTTCAGGCCCAACACTCCTAAACTTGATCCATTTACTCTTGGAAGGCCCAACATGAAGTGCATGGCCCAAGGCCTACTACCTTTGGCCCAAGGCCACAATTTTGGCCAAAAGCCCAATTTCAAGGCCCACATCGATTTCAGCCCATGTAACCAAGGCCCGGCTTGGCCCATGAACCCTTTTTGGCAAAGGCCCGAGACAAATTCCATTGGGCCCATCAAAATCCACCCGAGGCCCACAACAAGGCCCATTTGAGGTCCTTGTCTTCACTTTTGGGGCCATGTTGTCATTAACTTGGTCACCAACATGTTTCTGACCCATTCTTGATTCCAACAGCTCTATATGACTCTAGGCCTAGCAAATATTGCCTAGGCCCATCTTGGGCCCAATTAAATCCTTATTGGCCCAAGACAAGGCCCAAAAGGCCCTTGAACTCTAGTTTTGGTAACTCTTGGCAAGGCCTTTATTATTCAACACTTAATATCATTGGCCCAACTCAAATTGTTGGCCCACATGACAAAAGAACTATTATAACTCTAAATTCAACACTAAAAAGTATGATAAACAAGGGATTACTATCAAAATGGCAACTTTTGCAACAAAGTATTGTGATTTATAACAAGACTTCATGAAACTACAAAAGGACTTTAAACACAAGCTAGATGAGACAAGAATAAATCAAAGAAAGTCTATGGATTACAAGAACCAATAATAAGTATAGATGGGCCAATAAAGACCGAAGACTTTAAGTGTTAGCCAAAACTTATGGCTAACACATGCAAACACACATAATCCCTATAATTCATACTAATGAGTTATAAACATCGTGAAATCAACACAGGATCGTGAAAATACACTCAAGCACAATCAAGAGCGCGTATATTTTGTTAGGCTAAGTCAAACCTCAACAACTACAAGGTGAGTTCATTGTCCCTTTTCAAACATGTTTGTTTTTACCTCGGGACTGAGAAGCATGTTAAACATTCTAAATAAACAATGAAATGTTTTAAAGGAATGCTTTCACACTTATTCTTGGTGCTTATACTGTATGCTTGACACTTATGCTTTCTTGTGTATACTTAAACTCTATGAGTGATATCTATGCTACGAAACTTTAGACTTAAACTTTACACTTGATGAGTGTACACGAAACTTTATTCCTAAACTATAGGCTAAAGTCTAAGTGGCTATGCCAGAGGCTAGGTGCTTGAACTATACGCTTGATGATTGTGCTATACACTGTACTCTCAAACTTTAGACTAAATGCATATGATAGAGGCTAGATTCTTAATCTATACTCTTGAAGTTATGCTAAACACGTGAGACTTGGACAACATACTCAATGCTAAGGCTTTGTAACATACATGCTAAATGCTAACACTTGTTACATTCGTTTCGAGAACTCATATTATGAACATATATTCTAAACCCTAATATTGTATATCAATATTTTAATGATTTAATTAGTGTCAAATCAGTTTGTCACTTACACGTACTTGTTTAAAACTTAATCTGGGAAACCTAACTCCCGAAGACTAATATGCTTAGAATACTTAAAGCACTTAAATGCTTGGAACACCAGAATGCTCGAACGGTTGAAGGCTTGATACTCATAAATACTTACTTTACTAGGAAGGTTTGAAACAAATGTTTTAAACTTAGCAAAATGCTATTTGATTATGCCAAGTGCTAAAGGCATAAGACACAACCAAGACTAAATGCTATAGGTTATGCCAAGTGCTGAAGGCATAAGATACAATTCAAACTCAATACTATTTGATTATGCCAAATGCTAAGGGCATAAGCTACTTGTTAATACTAAAGCTATGTGTTAATACCAAGTGCTAAGGGTATATACTATTGGATGATACTAATGTGAATACTTGATATACTTGGGAAGGCTCAGACAACAGACTGATTGACCGACGCGTCTTGACATTGGTCAAGCCCTACTAGTCATCAGTAAAACTATGTGAATGTGTTAAACTTGTATGCTAAAACTATGGGACATTGTAGGACAGACTGTTGATCGCCGCGTGTTGACTTAAGTGTCAACCCCTACTAGTCATCAGTGTTCCTCTTTGTCAGACATTGTAGGACAGACTGTTGACCGCCGCGTGTTGACTTAAGTGTCAACCCCTACTAGTCATCAGTATTCCCCCTTGTCGTACATCGTAAGACCGACTGTTGACCGCCGCGTGTTGACCTAGGTGTCAACCCCTTCTAGTCATCAGTGCTCTTCGGTGTTGAAATTAGGTAAGATAGACTGATTGACCGCCGCGCCTTGACAGTGGTCAAGCCCTCCTAGTCATTCAGTTATCTTCTTGATTTAATCATTAGGACCGTTATGGATGGATGCTAAATTCCCTAGGGTATTAAGCTGTCCATAATGGTGCCTCTCAAACTCGATACTCATATACTACTTTGTGCAGGTGGAATGTTAGGTAAGACGCTTAATTATCATTAACAACAATGTCCTATGCGACTTAGTATGTGGTGGGACGTCGCCTGGGCGGGTTGTAGGCTTGACCCAGGGGTATGCCCTATATATAAGCATACCGAGTTGGATGATACACGTGGTGTTAATGAGATTAGGGTTGTTACCTAGGGGATACTAGAATGCTTTTGGGAGATTATCATAAACTACTAAACGCAATGCTTGTTAAACTCATGTTGAAACTAATACATACTGACAACATAGACTTGGAAACTTTGAATCAATAAACAAAAGCTATTTTTTCCCATACTAAAACTACATGAACTCACCAACCATTGTGTTGACCTTGTTTTCTTACATGCTTTCTCAGGTGACGCACAGGTATAAGCTAAGACTATGGATTTTGCATGCTAGGTAGTCCAACTAGAGAACCCAGCAGACTTTTGAAGAGCACATCTTTTGTAGCTAATACGAAACCATTTTGATATCTTGTACAGATACAAGATAGAAACATTTGATTCTTTTGAATAGGTTTACTTGGTTAAATTATCAAACATCAACGTTGTAATTTAACTTCGTAATCCTATCTTTATGCTTTATTGTGCTTTAGATATTCTTAACATTGATGCTATGTAAACAATCTGATCAATCCGATTATCACTCACGATATCGCACTCCGGGAACCTTCCGCCCGACGGGACAACCGATCCTATCCCGCCGGCTCGGGGTGTGACAGATTGGTATCAGAGCTCAAGGTTATAGAGAATAATAGGTCATTACTTAAACGGTTTGGCCTAGACTATAACTTAGGGACCCTCATATAGAGAACATAAGACATAGGTTTGCATTTTGTCTTCTGCATTCGATCATTGCACTAACCAAATTCCTTTGGTTATGATCAGAATGCCGCCTAGAAGACAGCCTACTACTCAAACTTCTGCACCACATTCTTCTACTCCGACGCCACCAGATTCACCACCGCCACCGCCACCTCCTCCTCCACATTCCCCACCGCCAGGCTCAAACACTGTTCAGATGATAGATCCTGCTACCATCGCTTTGGCGACACTGCTGAGTACTCAACTGACAAGCCAACTGAAAGATGTCATCCCAGAAATGATAAATCGGATTCAAGGCCATGGCAACACCTCTGGCCATACTACAGGAGAGGCTAGTGGAAACACTAGTCATACTTCTGACTGCTCCTACAAATCCTTTGTAGGATGCAACCCACCAAGCTTTACCGGTGCTGAAGGAGCTGTTGGACTGATCCAATGGCTAGAGAAAATGGAGAATACACTGGACATAAGTGGTTGTCCGGAACACCACAAAGTTCGCTATGCAGCGGGATCATTTAGCAAGCGAGCATTGACATGGTGGAATGCTCAGATTAGAGCAAAGGGGAGAGATGAAACAATGGCGATGCCCTGGGCAGAGTTCAAACTCCTACTGAGGAATGAGTTCTGTCCGAAACATGAACTGCAGCAATTAGAGGTTGAGCTCTCAAACCATGTGATGAAGGGAGCCGATCATATGACTTTTACCAACCGCTATCATGAACTGGTAGCCCTGGTGCCAGAGATGGTGCCAACATTGGAAAAGTTGATTGATCGATATGTAGCAGGATTACCTTCCTGTATTCAAAGCATTGTATTGGCTTCATATCCTGCTACACTGGAGTCAGCTATCTCCCTCTCAGCCAAGCTTACCAAAGTAATGGTGAAATCAGGAGAGTTGAAAGACGACTCGGGCAAGACTAAAGAGGAACAACCGAAGAAGAAACAAAAGGTCACTCGAGACTACGCGACACCCGTGACTCTTCATCAAGTTGCTGCAGTGCCTGCTAAAGCTACACGCAAACCCTACTCAGGCGTACATCCTCAATGTGCACAATGTCAGTTTCATCATGCTGCCACAATGCCGTGTAGGCAGTGTACCAACTGTGGCCGAAAAGGTCATCTGGTACAACACTGCCGAACCACACCGGCACCGGTCATAAACAACGCCGCCATGGCAATGCCACCACCACAAAACCCTGGCAATTACAACAATAACAATCGGGGATGCTATAACTGTGGAGAACTAGGTCATTTCTTCAGAGACTGCCCGAAGAAGGCACAACAAGGAGCTCAAGTGCCTCGTGGGAGAGCATATATGATTGGAGCCGCTGCAGCACGCCAAGACCCGGAGACGGGTACTGGTATGTAGTATCTCCTTACTCACAAGACTTTATTTCATTTTAATACTAGTATGAATAAGAAATTCATCTTATTCTTATTAGTATAAACACATGAGTATTCCATGGAACTTAGAAATCCTTTTATTGTGATATAAACAATGAAAGAGTGCCTAGTTAATACACATAACATACGAAGGAGACAATAACTAACACTAAGATTGTGTAACAATTGATGCTCAAAGCATCAACTAGTTTGAGCAATAAGATGTTGGAATCATACATAGACTTAGTAAGCTGTAACAGTAAGACACTGATGCACAATAAGATTAGCGAAACTTTGAGGTCATACATAGGGATCCCAAACACAACCCAGATTTGACTTGGGAGTGTATACAAACAGCTATGGAACCTGATGCCAAGCTACCTTACACTTCCAATAGACTTGATGTTCTTGGATTGACAAGAACAATGAAATCAAGTCTGCTCATGTCATAACTATACACAAAATCCTAGGCCCTAAGGAGGACTAGGTCACACACCGACAAGATTCTTTCAAGAGCATAAACATTTTGGATCGTACAGTCGAGAGACTGAAAACGCATCCGTAACTTATTGAACAGACTCGGGAAAACTCTAAATGTAAATCTGCATAAACATGAGAACATGAGACATACGTAACATCAAAGCATCTCCACCTATGCAAAGAGAAAGTAGTACCCGACAATGATACTTAAATTTCGGGACGAAATTTCTTTAACAAGGGGAGACTGTAACAACTGTGCCGGAACCGTCACCGGAACAGTAATTTGCACAGTGAAGTGCACAGTAACTCAGGTACACGTGACGCGAGGCTATGGTAATACTATATACAATAGAGGATTTACACTAAACAAATACGCGATTGTCTGAAGTCTGACTTAAAATCTTAGGGTTTAATAGTCGGAAACACATTAGGCAACAATGAACAAGTAAATATATGTTTGATTTGATGCTAAAATGTATAAACGTACGCGAGGATAAACAGAACAAAACCATAACAGTTGTTGTTACAGAATGTTAAACAGACGAATTATTCGTATAGGTGACGATCTGTACGAATAAATCTGAAGGTTTAATGATCTGAAATGATGACTGTAAAGTAGAAACGAGATCGGAAAGTGAAACGTACGATCGTGTTCGTACAGTTAGCGCTCTGTACGAAGACGCGCGTAAGTGACGTTTTCTGACGAAACGAAAACGAAGACGATTCGAACGATAATAATGTTAAGGAAATAGAATATTTCCTGTTTTACAATTTTGAAACTCATCATAAATAAACCAAAACAAAACTATTTTAATTTCAAGCGCGTAAAACAAAATACGCGAAAAAAATCAAGGAAACGCGTTAAAAATAATAAATTTCGTTAATTCGTTTAAGAATAATAATATTTAACATATTTATAAAAATAATTACTTACCAAGTATTTAAAATAAATTCTTTAACTTAGTTACGTAAAAATACGCGTGAATTTCCGGATACGCAACCGAATTACGAACCGAGCAACCAAAATGAACCCGAACACCCCGTGGAGTATAAAACTTTAAAATGAAAGTTTTCTTTCATTTTCCATCTCTCCCACCTCTCTCTTTCACCCATTCCCGGCCACCACCACACCACCACCAAAAACCACCTTCTCTCCTCCATATCTTGGTCATTTCTCAACGAAAATGGGAGTTCTTGGTGTCCACGCGTAGCCCTTGATCTCCTCTGCACAAAAGTACAGTCGATCGGAGCTTAGAACCATCAGATTTGAGGTATATTTGAAAGTTCTTTTCGGTTTTTAGGGTTTCCAAAACCCTTGAGTTCGAAAACCATTAGAGCCGGTTTCACCCCTTCTAAATCCCTAGGATTCATATGGTTGCACTCTAAGATGTCATAGGAACCAGATGTTTAGCTCGAACAGCCATGGTTGCACCCTGCTGTGTGAACCACCGAATGGGGACAAACCAGATGGTCGAATGGGCTGCCCAGCCTCATTCGGCGAATGGCGCAGGGTCTTCCTTCGGCTGAGGTTCTCATTCGGCCTAACCTCCTTCGCCAACCTCTCACTCGCCGGTCCTCCCTCATTCGACAGCCCTCTTTCGCTGGTTATCTTCATTCGCCAGCCACACCCCTCATTCGACCAACACACCTTCCATGCGGATGAGACCATGTCATTCGGTCAGCTCACTCGCTTGATGTCATTCGATCAAAGACATTCGGCCCATGGCCATGTCTCCATTTGGTTTAGGTTCAAACAGCCAACACATCCTCTACGACTGAATTGGGTTATTCGAACAACATAACACAAATGGCCACACCTTCTGTTTGTCTCAACTCTAGTGATCGGCCCAGGAGTTTATAGGCCACTGATTTCATTAGCCACACAGTTAATGGGCCCAAAGAAGCCGGTCTAGCCCAACAGCAAGGCCCAACATAACCCTTTGAACCCAACAGGCCCAAACCCCCTTGGGTTGGCCCATTCTGGCCCAACTTCTGATTTAGATCCATATTGGTCCAATTTGAGTCATTAAACCTAATTGGACTAACCTAGCCTTAACATTTAGCCCAATCCATTACAATAGCCTTTGAAATTCTTAATTTCTAATGGACCAGGCCACCAATGGGCCCACCTTGACCCTTCAGGCCCAACACTCCTAAACTTGATCCATTTACTCTTGGAAGGCCCAACATGAAGTGCATGGCCCAAGGCCTACTACCTTTGGCCCAAGGCCACAATTTTGGCCAAAAGCCCAATTTCAAGGCCCACATCGATTTCAGCCCATGTAACCAAGGCCCGGCTTGGCCCATGAACCCTTTTTGGCAAAGGCCCGAGACAAATTCCATTGGGCCCATCAAAATCCACCCGAGGCCCACAACAAGGCCCATTTGAGGTCCTTGTCTTCACTTTTGGGGCCATGTTGTCATTAACTTGGTCACCAACATGTTTCTGACCCATTCTTGATTCCAACAGCTCTATATGACTCTAGGCCTAGCAAATATTGCCTAGGCCCATCTTGGGCCCAATTAAATCCTTATTGGCCCAAGACAAGGCCCAAAAGGCCCTTGAACTCTAGTTTTGGTAACTCTTGGCAAGGCCTTTATTATTCAACACTTAATATCATTGGCCCAACTCAAATTGTTGGCCCACATGACAAAAGAACTATTATAACTCTAAATTCAACACTAAAAAGTATGATAAACAAGGGATTACTATCAAAATGGCAACTTTTGCAACAAAGTATTGTGATTTATAACAAGACTTCATGAAACTACAAAAGGACTTTAAACACAAGCTAGATGAGACAAGAATAAATCAAAGAAAGTCTATGGATTACAAGAACCAATAATAAGTATAGATGGGCCAATAAAGACCGAAGACTTTAAGTGTTAGCCAAAACTTATGGCTAACACATGCAAACACACATAATCCCTATAATTCATACTAATGAGTTATAAACATCGTGAAATCAACACAGGATCGTGAAAATACACTCAAGCACAATCAAGAGCGCGTATATTTTGTTAGGCTAAGTCAAACCTCAACAACTACAAGGTGAGTTCATTGTCCCTTTTCAAACATGTTTGTTTTTACCTCGGGACTGAGAAGCATGTTAAACATTCTAAATAAACAATGAAATGTTTTAAAGGAATGCTTTCACACTTATTCTTGGTGCTTATACTGTATGCTTGACACTTATGCTTTCTTGTGTATACTTAAACTCTATGAGTGATATCTATGCTACGAAACTTTAGACTTAAACTTTACACTTGATGAGTGTACACGAAACTTTATTCCTAAACTATAGGCTAAAGTCTAAGTGGCTATGCCAGAGGCTAGGTGCTTGAACTATACGCTTGATGATTGTGCTATACACTGTACTCTCAAACTTTAGACTAAATGCATATGATAGAGGCTAGATTCTTAATCTATACTCTTGAAGTTATGCTAAACACGTGAGACTTGGACAACATACTCAATGCTAAGGCTTTGTAACATACATGCTAAATGCTAACACTTGTTACATTCGTTTCGAGAACTCATATTATGAACATATATTCTAAACCCTAATATTGTATATCAATATTTTAATGATTTAATTTCTTACTCTCTTAATCTAAGTGTCAAATCAGTTTGTCACTTACACGTACTTGTTTAAAACTTAATCTGGGAAACCTAACTCCCGAAGACTAATATGCTTAGAATACTTAAAGCACTTAAATGCTTGGAACACCAGAATGCTCGAACGGTTGAAGGCTTGATACTCATAAATACTTACTTTACTAGGAAGGTTTGAAACAAATGTTTTAAACTTAGCAAAATGCTATTTGATTATGCCAAGTGCTAAAGGCATAAGACACAACCAAGACTAAATGCTATAGGTTATGCCAAGTGCTGAAGGCATAAGATACAATTCAAACTCAATACTATTTGATTATGCCAAATGCTAAGGGCATAAGCTACTTGTTAATACTAAAGCTATGTGTTAATACCAAGTGCTAAGGGTATATACTATTGGATGATACTAATGTGAATACTTGATATACTTGGGAAGGCTCAGACAACAGACTGATTGACCGACGCGTCTTGACATTGGTCAAGCCCTACTAGTCATCAGTAAAACTATGTGAATGTGTTAAACTTGTATGCTAAAACTATGGGACATTGTAGGACAGACTGTTGACCGCCGCGTGTTGACTTAAGTGTCAACCCCTACTAGTCATCAGTGTTCCTCTTTGTCAGACATTGTAGGACAGACTGTTGACCGCCGCGTGTTGACTTAAGTGTCAACCCCTACTAGTCATCAGTATTCCCCCTTGTCGTACATCGTAAGACCGACTGTTGACCGCCGCGTGTTGACCTAGGTGTCAACCCCTTCTAGTCATCAGTGCTCTTCGGTGTTGAAATTAGGTAAGATAGACTGATTGACCGCCGCGCCTTGACAGTGGTCAAGCCCTCCTAGCCATTCAGTTATCTTCTTGATTTAATCATTAGGACCGTTATGGATGGATGCTAAATTCCCTAGGGTATTAAGCTGTCCATAATGGTGCCTCTCAAACTCGATACTCATATACTACTTTGTGCAGGTGGAATGTTAGGTAAGACGCTTAATTATCATTAACAACAATGTCCTATGCGACTTAGTATGTGGTGGGACGTCGCCTGGGCGGGTTGTAGGCTTGACCCAGGGGTATGCCCTATATATAAGCATACCGAGTTGGATGATACACGTGGTGTTAATGAGATTAGGGTTGTTACCTAGGGGATACTAGAATGCTTTTGGGAGATTATCATAAACTACTAAACGCAATGCTAGTTAAACTCATGTTGAAACTAATACATACTGACAACATAGACTTGGAAACTTTGAATCAATAAACAAAAGCTATTTTTTCCCATACTAAAACTACATGAACTCACCAACCATTGTGTTGACCTTGTTTTCTTACATGCTTTCTCAGGTGACGCACAGGTATAAGCTAAGACTATGGATTTTGCATGCTAGGTAGTCCAACTAGAGAACCCAGCAGACTTTTGAAGAGCACATCTTTTGTAGCTAATACGAAACCATTTTGATATCTTGTACAGATACAAGATAGAAACATTTGATTCTTTTGAATAGGTTTACTTGGTTAAATTATCAAACATCAACGTTGTAATTTAACTTCGTAATCCTATCTTTATGCTTTATTGTGCTTTAGATATTCTTAACATTGATGCTATGTAAACAATCTGATCAATCCGATTATCACTCACGATATCGCACTCCGGGAACCTTCCGCCCGACGGGACAACCGATCCTATCCCGCCGGCTCGGGGTGTGACAGTTCGAGGGACATGGTTCGGCCATTGGTGCTGGGTTCGTCCCACGCACAGCCGATTAAGAAGGTTCGTAGGTTGCACCTGTGCATGGTTCGCCCCTACCCTTTCCGAACCTGTTCGCCATCTTCACTCATCATCGAGTTGTTACAGGGGTTGCTCCAATGTTGTTGGTGCACCAGAACAACTCTCGAAAGCTTAATGGTTGGTTTACAAGAGTGATAAATCGGTCGTATGGGTTGGTCGAACAAAAGATAAAGAAAACCCTAATTCCCGAAGCTTTCTCTTGATCATACCTTGAATTCAGCTCAGTAAATGCTTAGATCTGCTGTACTTCCTTGTAGAGGAGGTCGAGAGCTTCGCGTGGACACCAAGAACGCGCGATTTGGTCCACAAACGAGCAAGATATGGGGTTTTGAAGGTGGTTTTTGGTGGTGGGAGTGTCTTGGCCGGAAAAGAGAGAGAGAGAGGGGATGAAGATGACAAAAATGAGAAAACACTCTCATTTTAGGGTTTTTATACCCCGCGTGGTGTCCGGGTTCGTTTCGGTTGCTCGGTTCGCGTTTTCGTCGCGTATCCGGACTTTTTACGCGTAATTAAATTGTAATAAATTAAAGAGAGTTTATTTTAATTATTCGATGAGTTTCAAAATTGTAAAAATGTTATTTATTTTATTTTATTAAATTATTTTCGTTCGTGTCGTGTTTTCGTTTCCGTTTCGTCAGATCGCGTCACTTACGCGCGTCTTCGTACAGAGCGCTAACTGTACGAACACGATCGTATGTTTCACTTTCTGATTTGGTTTTCTAATTATCAGTTATCGTTTAGAACGTTAAACTCTCAGATATGTTTGTGTGAATCGTCACCCACGCAAACACGCTGTCAGTTTATTATTCTGAAACGACACTGCAAATCTGATTTGAACTGTGTTTCCTCACTGTCGGACTCAACTGCACATTTTGTTAACACATTGTTTTCACATTGAATTGTCGGTCATCTGATTCCTGTCATCTATGGATATCAGATCGCAACCGATTTGTTATTGTAATTCGTTTGAACTCTGTTGTTTCTTTTGAGTTGTTGTAATTATTGTATTTAATTTTTCACTTAAACACTTACAACTGTGGTTTGTTTTCAGAGTTCAGTTATCACATCAAATGCACACAAGCCTAGGACATGAGCCTATATGAAAGCCAGACTCCTTAGCGTGTCCTTGTGCGTGTCCTTGCGTGTGCTCCATTCAATTGCCTGAGAATACATGCGAAAAGTGTCAACTAAAAGTTGGTGAGTTCACAGGTTTAGACAGACACAAGTAGTAAACAGATATATACTGGGCATGTTTAAGTTTAGTTGTTGGATCTACGATCCGTGAGTGTGTCATGTCATCTTACCGAAACTCGACTGTTTCCATTTGCCTCCGCGGGTCATCGCTGAACCCGACATCAACATCGATATTACACTCGTTATGACCTCCAGTCAACGTTGTTGCCGAGTGGGGCTAGTCAAACCCAGTAGTACTACGTAATAACGACTCGTTCGTAACAACTAACGGTAAGGATAAGTGAGGGCTTTATGCGATAAAAGTTACACTCAAAAAGAAACGGTTTCACAACATACCAGTCATATATCTAAAACAGTTGCATTGTATTCTCACCCCAAAGTTGAGTAAAAACAGTTAGAGAGTAAAAGTGGGGCCGTAAACTCACCTGAGTTTGATAATGCGTTTGCTCAACAGAGTTAGCGTAGCTCGCCGGCTAGTAGTCACCTATATCATATAGGTACTATGCGTTTGTGTTCACAAATGCGGGTCTCACAGGACCGTGTTTAGCGTTCAACAACTCCAAGTTGTTGGTGGGTCGAGTTGGCCATGTTTGACTGTGTTGACTGTGTTTGACCTAACGACCCGTTGGTGACGGTTTGGATCAAGTGTTCGTGTATCGTGTGGTTTAGTGTCGTGCGAAGTGTACGGATACCAAAAATCATTCCTATGAGGAAACTTACTATTTATGGTAAGTTCCTATTTTAGGAAAGTTTCCACATTAGGCAAGTCATGCATTAAATCACATTTCGTTTATTCTAACATGCATATTTATCCTAAATGAGCATGTTATCACATAGCACATAGTTGCATATTGCCGGTTTAGCATAGTTCGCGCGTAAAAGTTTCTAAAATTAGAAAGTTTCTAAAATAAGCATATTTCATCAAGTTTAACAACCAATATTATCTAACATCATTATCTTAGTCCTAAATAACCCTTTAACCATGATTGTTACAGTTAACATGTGACGAATCATCGACTTAGCAAAATAAAGTTACTATATTTAGTAACTTATGAAAATTACACAAAATATAGTCTCCTAACAACATAATCCTTTCAATGTCATCAAATAATCAACAAATAAACATGTTAGACTCATAACATTATCGTGCTCACCATCACGTTGCAAACTCGCGATAAAAAGTTACTATTTATAGTAACATTCATAGAAATCATGATTTTGACAATTCTAAATATTCCTATGCATCAAACAACCATCTTTTAACTTTCAAACATCATTTTAAACATAACATATAGATCTAAACACATGCATGTGGTTATTTCATCAAAAACACACACTTAGTAACATTAAAGTTACTACTTATAGTAACTATCATGTTCTTGGCATATCTTGATCAAAATTAACCATCCTAATCATGTAGAACATCTCATACATCAATTCTAAGATCATTTCATTACTGAAATTTGCATAAAACATGGTAGATCATGCATGCATGTTGTTTAAAGTACCCATCTTGTGATAGAATCAACAAATAGCCATTTAAATCAATAAGAATCGTCATAGATCATTATCAAATCACCAAATCAGTAATAAACACATTCAATAACAGATTATCAAGATCAAAAACTCGAGATTAAAGTGGTGGTGGTGTTGCATGTGACCAATATGGCTTGCATGTGTGCCTAGTGATGATCTTAGACAAGATTAACCATAGGTACTACCTTACAAAGCTTTAGGACGTCGAGGAAAGGCTTGAGCAGCTTCTGAGACGGTTCTAGGAAGGCTGGAATCGACTCAAGCGCGAAGAACAAGTAGGTAGGATGTTCTTGGAGCTTCCACAACGTCTTGATCTTCAAAAACGACCTCCAAATGATTCAAGATGGCTTCTTGCTGATGAAACTGGATGTAACAGGGTGCAAGGGGTCGAGATAAGAGTTTTCAGTCGAGAGGTTGTGTGAAGGAATGAACAAAATGATTAAACTTGGTTTTATAAAGATTTCTGCGATTATAGGCCTGTCGCGTACCGCGACACCGGCCAAAAAGCATCTCCGCGTACCGCGGTGATTAAAATAATCAATCTGTTCCCGAAACACGCCGCGTACCGCGATGGTGGAAGATGATCGGCCGTCGCGTACCGCGATGGTTTTCGGAGAGTTCAAATTCTCCCGCCCAGGCTTCGCGTACCGCGAAGGCCCAATTGGGTGCCCATCGCGTACCGCGATGGGTCTTGGTTGAGCCCAATAAGCCCAATTTCATGGTTTTGAGCCGAATTTCTCGTATTTCTCGAATACGATCATCGTTTCTCGACACATAAGTGTTGTTCTACTAACTTAGGTTCTCCGGAACCTAATTGTGCAGTGTAAGTGTACTGTGGTTTGATCCGTTCACCAACGTTCGTTATTCAAGACACGTGCGAGTTTCGTGCGATAATTCATCGAATTATCGGTGTGTTTGGTCCGTTGTGCCACGTGTCACACTAAATACAAATATTCTAGTGCCACGTATGAAATAATAATATACATTATTATTAAAATAAAACAAATGCTGACCTGGAAATTGCGAGGTGTCACACATGTTGTTGGTGCACCAGAACAACTCTCGAAAGCTTAATGGTTGGTTTACAAGAGTGATAAATCGGTCGTATGGGTTGGTCGAACAAAAGATAAAGAAAACCCTAATTCCCGAAGCTTTCTCTTGATCATACCTTGAATTCAGCTCAGTAAATGCTTAGATCTGCTGTACTTCCTTGTAGAGCAGGTCGAGAGCTTCGCGTGGACACCAAGAACGCGCGATTTGGTCCACAAACGAGCAAGATATGGGGTTTTGAAGGTGGTTTTTGGTGGTGGGAGTGTCTTGGCCGGAAAAGAGAGAGAGAGAGGGGATGAAGATGACAAAAATGAGAAAACACTCTCATTTTAGGGTTTTTATACCCCGCGTGGTGTCCGGGTTCGTTTCGGTTGCTCGGTTCTCGTTTTCGTCGCGTATCCGGACTTTTTACGCGTAATTAAATTGTAATAAATTAAAGAGAGTTTATTTTAATTATTCGATGAGTTTCAAAATTGTAAAAATGTTATTTATTTTATTTTATTAAATTATTTTCGTTCGTGTCGTGTTTTCGTTTCCGTTTCGTCAGATCGCGTCACTTACGCGCGTCTTCGTACAGAGCGCTAACTGTACGAACACGATTGTATGTTTCACTTTCTGATTTGGTTTTCTAATTATCAGTTATCGTTTAGAACGTTAAACTCTCAGATATGTTTGTGTGAATCGTCACCCACGCAAACACGCTGTCAGTTTATTATTCTGAAACGACACTGCAAATCTGATTTGAACTGTGTTTCCTCACTGTCGGACTCAACTGCACATTTTGTTAACACATTGTTTTCACATTGAATTGTCGGTCATCTGATTCCTGTCATCTATGGATATCAGATCGCAACCGATTTGTTATTGTAATTCGTTTGAACTCTGTTGTTTCTCTTGAGTTGTTGTAATTACTGTATTTAATTTTTCACTTAAACACTTACAACTGTGGTTTGTTTTCAGAGTTCAGTTGTCACACAACTGTTTACGCACTGTATTTACACACAGTAAATGGTGAAAGTACACACACCGTACGGACTTGCCGGACGGTTTAGTACTAGTTGTCACATTTGTTACCGAGTGGTTTTATGATCGGAAAATCATCACCGGCAACGGGTTCGATGCGAGAGATCGATGGATATACTGAAGGGTTTTAGTTGATATTTTTTTTACGGTTTTTCAATTAAAAGGTATTTTTCATTCAGATGCTAAAACAAACACCAACATTTAATGGTTCAGACCCTCTTAACCACTCAGACATCTTAACCATTCAGATCTTAATGATTCAGACACAACCAAACTGCCCCTTAAATTGGTTAGTGACAACATTCAAGTCCAATGTCACGCCCCCACAGGCCCACCTCCAATACACAAGCCCCATGGCTAGGGCGTGGCCGTTCTCAAGTGACCGTGGTCACGGCATGAGAGGAAGAAGAAAGGGAAAAAAGAGGAGGTGCTATTGAGTAATGAGGAGTGATGATAACTCATGTATTGCAACGTAAAGTGATGAATGGTTGATGGTATTTGTTGTTTATGTAGTGTTTATGTGGAGTGATATGTGTTTGATGAGCACACATAGTCTTACATGTGAAACTCAAAGGTAATGTTTTCCTAACCAAACCGGGCATTAAATCGTATGTTTTACTGGTTTACTAGCTGGACTGATCAGAGCAAACTTAAAAACTAATGACATCATATATACTTAAAAAATGTTAAAAAGTTGTAAAATTATAGAATTACGAACACATGTTAAATAAACATAATCATGTATAAAAAAGAGGGTTTAGTTTTAATGTTTTATAATTCGGATTTAAGAAAAAAACTAAAGTCAATCCAATTATAATAATGGTCACCGTTTCAATTGTAAACTGTCTTAGCTGCAGGGGCGGTGCTTATTGAGGGCCCGAGGGGGCCTCGGCCCTCCCTGTTTTTAGGGTCAGAAGAGTTGATTTAGTAGTATTTCCTCGAAAAATCCTTCGGTTTCTTTCGTTTTCTTCCTAAAAATCCTTCGGCCCCCTCCGTTTTTCTTCCTAAAAAACCTTCGGCTCCCTCCGAGCTTTTTTTGAAGCTCCGCCACTGCTTAGCTTGTTGGTACATTTGAGGATGACTAGAACATACTATTTTGAATTGCTTAGTTAACAAGGATTTTTCAACCCGTTGTTGCGATCCAGCAGCAAAAACATTGTTGAAAAAAAAAATAGAGTTAGAAGAAGAAAGAAAGAAAAAACCGTTAAGAAAAATAAAACAGAGTTAAACAAAAAGGCATACCTATGGTGACTTTAATATTGGAAAGGTCATATGTCCTTACATAGATAAAAAATGGATTTCATGTTAGGCTATGAGATTTTTTTCTCACCTATGATTTGATTCTTTTTATTAGATGTGAATATAATCATATATGTGTATATCTCGTAAGTGATTTTCAAAAAAAAAAACAAAAAACAAAAAAGGCCTGCCTAAGGAAATAATAGTCAAAAGTGTGGCCTTACCATATCATTGTATCTCGAATATTGTCAAACTGTCAAATAGATTCTCCAAGATTTCGTTATCCAGACCGAACCCACGCGCAAACAAACCAATTAAAAGATGCGTATTATATTTCTTTAAACCTATGCTCTAACATTTTAAAGTTCGGATCGAGATGTTTGTTTTATTCAATAATATATAACGTTAATTAAGGTTATTAAATGAGAAAATTCACAAAATGTCTCTTTGACTAGATTTTTTTCCCATTTTGACCATTTGAACGATAGATGTTAAGAAATGACTATCACTCTACGGGTGTCGACGTCTGTATGTTTATGGTTGTCTGCCCTTGAAACCAACGAATCAGCAGACGCCACGTGCTCTATATAGGCACCCATGACCACATATTCTGACACGCACCTATAAATTTTTTTAATGTTGTTATAGGCGGCGGGTCCGCTCTGACAAGGTTGTCACCGGCATTGCGCCCATACACATTTTTTAATATATTTTTTTATAGGTATCCCTTGAATCATGTATACGGGCGTCCAAACCTCAAACACGGGCGCCCTAATCTTGTATATCTCATATACAGACGCTCCTTTAAATTCAAATAAATGTGTGTGGAATAGCTATATGAACGACGCCCATATATATACAGATGTCTGTCTTTTTTTTACAAAATTATAAAAATATATTAAAGTTTTAAAAGGCGCTTGAAATTTTTCTTTTGTTTTTTTTTTTTTTGAAAAATAACTTTTTTCTGCGGATGAACAATGTTACCAATAATAATAAAATTAGTTGGTGGCAAGCGAAAAACAATTATTTTACGTTGTATATAGATGCTATTCAAATACAACTAGTGGGAGTGACCCGCGCTTCGCAGCAGGCCGAGGGTTGATTTTTAATGATAAACCTTAACAATTAAAAAAACTATGACCTGGTTACACCATTTCTAAAGTGAAAAAAAAAGGTTTATTTGTACACATTCACCTAAAAACCAACTCATTTTTTCAAATAATTTGATTAAATGGATAATGTTAATTAAAAACAAAAAGATTTATCATGACCTCATTGTATTTCGTTATTTCCTGTTTCAAAACACTCCCAAAAAGAAAGACAAAGATCAAACACTCTTAAATCTATGTATGAGTTTTTAATTAGTGGAAATAGTTTACTAACACAGACAATTAACTTGAGATCCATGCGGTAAAACAATAAGTTCGAGTAAAATGCAACTTCTGACCCATCTAACATGGGGTTCTCTTGGAGTATGGGAAAATTATTGATATTAATTATAATGGAGAGGAGATAATAAGTGCGTTTGTATTCAAACACGTAATTTGAAGATTTGAACTGTATGTGTTCATAATCATTTCACCTAATTTGTCAGTGTTTCATGTTTTTCGTTTCTAGATTACCTATAGAACCAAATGAGTCGCGATAGCTGCCGAAAATTGAAAGCGTAGAGGTTAAAATTAGGGTTTATATCTATCGATGGATTACGTTAAAAGAAGGTGTTTGTGTCTGTGTGCATGATGTGTGAGATGAATCCCGTCGTGCTGTTCACCTTTCGACAGACTACCTACACCTAATTGTGTTAAAAATACATGATGATCAGTTTTAAGTTCAAATGAATCTGTTATATTGATTTAAGTTGTTATTAGTAATCGGTTTAATATAGTTGTTATATTCTAATATGTTTGTTATGTTTGTTGGGTTTTGTTATGAGTTTACATGAATTGGGCTGCATTACACGAATTGGGCTGCTTGTGAGATTGAAGTAAATGGGCTTGTTGAATGCTAATGGGCTGATGTGTGGACGGCTGGGAAGCAGAGATATAAAGGAGATAGAGAAGTCTGGAAGATTCACGTGAGTCACCAGATTATTTTTCATCTTCGAGAGAGTTCTCTCTACGTTTAGGGTTTTCTTGTTTAGTTGTCTTCTTCCTGAATACATCTTAACATCTCTGAGTATGGTTTAAAACCTCAGATCTGAAGAAGATTATTCAGGTGTTGTTCTTAGTCTGATAGTTTCAGATTATGTCTTCGTGGTTGTATTTGTTTTTTCCTCGATTGTTAGGGTTTTTGAGCTGTTGTAATTAGATCGAGTTGTAATAGCTAGGATCTTGTTTTTCTTTTGTATTTTGTAAAGCTTTTTTGGTATTATTGATCACAGATCTGATTGAGGTCTGTAAGTTGGTGTCATTCTCGGTTGCTAACAAATTGCGTCGGTCTTCAGTCATGGCCGGCGTCGACACCTCCGTCGCTTTGCATACTGCGGCGATGGTGGGGATGCAGGGGCTGATCGTGATGGTGATAGCGAGAACCAGAGAGTGATGTTAAGGGGAACAGGGGATGCAGAGAACTTTAGACATGCATATATGGATTGTACCCAATGTATAAAAGGAAGTAGAAAATGAACAGTAAAACTGTGAGAATAAGAATCTTTGCAAATTAATATATATATATATTAATAACATTAAATTATATACCAAATGAAACCATGGTCGCCTAGAGGTGGCCAAACCGGATTTTTTTCAAGAACCGGAACCGATTCCAAACCGGTTCCTGATACCCATCGGTTCCTCCAAACCGGTTCCACCTAGGACCCGAACTGGTTCCGTACCCGGTTCCACTCACAAATAACCCTATTCGATGTACCCGGTTAGGGTACGGTCCGATTCCGGTTCCTGTTTAAAAACCGGTTCCACTTTTTTTTTCTTTTTATTTTTTACCTTGTTGACCGTTAGACGTGAACAAAATCCTAATAAAACCTTAAACTACTCAAACCTTAAAATAATAATTAGTAAAACCCTAAATCCCTAATAAAACATTAAACTAATTAAAACTTAAACTAATAATTACTAAACCCTAATCAAACCGTAAACTAATAAAACCTTAAACTAATAATTAATAAAACCTTAAAGTAATAAAACCTTAAACAAATCAAACATAAACCTTAAACAAATCAAACCTAATAAAACCTTAAACCAATCAAACCTTAAACTATTATTTAATAAAACCCTAATAAAACCTTAAACAATAAGAAAAGGAAATGTAGAAGAGTATTGAGACTTTAGGAAACAAGAAAACGAAAAATCAAAACGAGAGATGGAGATTAGAGACTAAACAAGCACGTATAAAGAGCGTTTTTTGCGTTTTTTTGCGTTTTTTCGCGTTCGGGATTGCGTTTTGAGTTGTGTGATCACTCCATACCACCCAATACCTATTTATACTAGTTTAGGGTGTTAAAAACGGCTATATTCGAGCTCCAAACGGTCAAAAAATGGCTAGAAATCGGTCTCCAACGTTCAGATCCATCCCAACGGCTATAACCGGTTCCAACCGGGTCCGGGTAGGAACCGGTTTTGGTTCGGGTCCGGGTACTAACCGATCTAATGGGAAAAGTGTGGAACCGGTTACTATCTTTCGGGTACTACAGAGTATCAACCGGTTCTTGGGTTTACCGGGTAGGAACCGTGTCGGGTCCTGGAACCGGGTTGGATGGCCACCTCTATGGTCGCCCGACCAATTGAGAGACCCATTTAGGGGCGTCCGCCCATGTGAGAAGTCCATTTATAGGCGACCTACGTTTAATTTTTGAGAGGCCCATTTAAGGACGTCCGCCCACATGGGAAGCCCATTTATACGCGACCGACCCATTTATACGGGACCCTTGTCCCTGGGCCATGACAACATTTAAAATTTGTATATGCGTCTATTAGTAGACATGGGGAAAAAAAAAAACCGGTTCCTTATCCCAAACCGGTTTATAAACCGGTATTTGACACCCCTCAAACCGGTTTCATCCAAACCGGTTTCCAAACTGGTCCGAACTGTCGGTTTATAATAGGTTTGACATCCTCATCTCCCAAACCGGTTTGCAAACCGGTTTCAACCCCTCCAAACCGGTTCTATAGGTTTGAGATCCTCATCTTCCAAACCGGTTTGAAGAAAAATACCTGTTTGTGCAACCCTATCTATTAGTGTATGAAGATGGGTGCTCATATAGAGGCATAGAGCACATGGTGTCTTCCAATTCTTTGGTTTTATGGACGGACACCCATACACATACAAGCGCCGATTCCCGTACAGTTTTGGACATTTTTTGGCATCTATTGATAACAAGATGAGAAAAAAAATCTAGTCAAAGGGACGTTTGGGAATTTTCCTATTTAAAAAGAATATTTTAAGATAAAAAGAGTTTTAAGGGTTTTTAACAAAAGGTGAGAGACTCAATGAAACGTATTTTAACGGTGTTGTTATGGACACATTAAATTCTAAACTTTAAACCTTAAACTTTAAAGTTAAAGCCTAAAAAAATGAGCAAAAAGACATAATAATGAGTAGAAAATTATAATAAGCTAAAAGGTGTAAATTCTAAAACTTGAAAAAACTAAATCTAAAATTAAACCACAAATCCTAAACCCTATGCACAATGACGAGCTAGAAAAGTAAACTTACAAGCAAGAAAACATAATGGGTGTGAAAAACATAGATTTAAAACCTTAAAGCTAAACACTAAAGTTAAACCATAAAGCTAAATTATAAAGTTAAACCTTACAATAAAGTGATATGTAGGAAACAATAATTAATGATAAATAAAAAAAAAACATAATGATAACGAACAGAAATATTAATGAGCTGAAAAACATATATTTTATATTTTATAAGATCGTTCGAGCCTATTTATCATTAACTAAAAATCATTTTCAGTTTTCATTATTTTTAGCGTAAACACTATTTTTTTACAATAACACAAAACTATTTTTAACAATTGCATTTATTTAACACCTTGAATCACATTAAGAACAAACCCAGAAGAAAAAAAATACTAACGAATAAATAACATATGAATTGACGAACAAAACTATAAAAAACCAAAATAAATATATGCATAACCAAAAGTATCAAAAAAATAAACAATAAAAAAATCTCAAAGTGAGAATGGAAATCAGATTGGCTAGGAGAGGAGTTTCAAGAAAGAAATACAAACCACTTAACCAACATCATAACTAGGTTTTAATCCTACAATTAATAGACATACATACACAAATACATATTTATAGGAAAATGATAAATTAAAAACACACTAAAGTTGATAAAAGCCGTAATACCTGATGTAACATTCAAATTTTTTTATATATTTTTTTGTTTTTAGGTATGTAATATGTATTGTTATAAATAATTAAAAAAATTAAAAAAGCGATATAAGTTTGTTACACACGTGTTATCATTTTGTAACATATGTGTGACCAGTACTTTTAATTTTATTGTATTTTATTATAACAACATATATTACATATATAAACACAAAATGAGAATTTTTCTTTAAAAGTTACACCGTTTTTTCTCAACTCAAGTTAGTTTTTGATTTGTCTTTATAAACTTTATTTTAAACAATGAAGTTTTTTACGTGTTTAGATAGTAATTAGTTAGTCGCACCCATCTTTTAAAGAAATCTGGATAGAAATACATACGAAACAGTAATAATAACACCACTAAAAAACAAACTGAAACTAAAATACTAAGGCAACTCACAATATCTACACAAATCAACTATACACAAATTTAATACTCAATACAATTTAAACTACAAGCAAAGAAAATAAAACATAGAAAAATAATAATTTTAAATAAAATTAATAAAATAATTTAAAAAGTAATTAACAAAGTCAGACAAAAAAGTCAAAACCTAACTAAATGTGTCCTGAAAGAGAGTCGAACCACAGATGCGCTGTGTAGAAACACATACGTCTAACCCGACCGACTAAACATCTCACTGTAGCTTATAAGATTAACAGTTAGTTTGTTTGTATTTTGATGAGTTTGAATGTTTCAGATTCAGACAGTTTGTTTCGTTAAAAAAGAAAATACATTTGAATGGATAGGAATACGTTTCCACAACCAAAAGGTCCAAAACCCACATCGCCGCCGCACGTTCACTCCCATCCACCACGTCTCTTATGCATCCACCGGTGTAATATGTCGGGAACCACCAATGGTTCTTCCAACTAGGACACAGGGCCAGTGGCGGAGCTTGGCCGAACTAAGAGGGGGGCGGGAATTTTTTAAACCCAAAATACATGTTAATTTTTTGAAGCGAGGGGGGGCGAAACCACTATTTTTAACTAAAAATAACATTTCGGCCGAAAAATTAACAATACGGACGAAAAAAGAGGGGGGCGACCTCGCCCTTACACAGGGCGTCAAAGGGGGGATACATGTGGCGATGGGGGAGAATTGGTTAGTCTGACATTGACATCTGCAGAATGTTTGTTTTTTCGAAAATGTTTCATTAAAAAACATCTGCGTGTGCTCTTCTTGGTTTAGATGTAATCCAACCACTTATATGATCTTTTAAGGTCTGCAGAGACCACCCATCACCACCCACTACCGTTAGCCACTGCCGCCACCGCTAGCGGACAACATCACCTCTTCTTATTGTAGACAACAGACATTTGGTCCACCTCTTCTTCTACAGATGTTCGCAGATGTGGTCCGCATTCTGCAGATATTTAAATCTTAAAAAACAAACAACACCTTATTGAATAAGACGTTACCAAACAACCTCTATCACTTTTTTTTGACGGCACGGTCGGGGCGGATGACCGGAGGTACTCCCTTGGTCGAACCATCATACATGACATATCACCATCTGCTTCCACACCCACTCAGGGCCGGCCCATTAAGTAAAAAAATAAGCCCTTGCTTTGGGCCACCAATCTCATAGGGCCCCAAATTTTCAAAAAAATCCACCGGTCCAAGAAAGTGTTTTCATGAGCCCACTTTTATTCTTCATTCAGGACAACAGGCGGTAAATGGAAGGAGACGAAGTCACGAAGACTCCAAAATTCCATCTTCAGATCACGTAAGTAGGGGCAAAATTTGAACAGCCCAAATGCCCAATCGCACATCGGTGAGGCCTAGGAACGATTGACGATTGACGAAGATGAAGGGTCGATTGACGAAGACGAAGCGACGATCGGGACTAAAGGTAAGAATACCGAATCCGAATACCCCTGACCCCTTTGACCTTCTTTTCCCGTTCGGCCCGTTCACTCGTTCAATCGACAATCGACCAATCGTTGACGGTTCACTTGTTATGTTCACTTGCTCTGTTCACTGCTTTACGTTCTAATCTGCGCTTCATAAGGAGGCAGGAGCTTTGCGTTCTCGTCTGCGCTTCATAAGGAGCTTTTGCTCTTGCCGTTTGTGCTCACTGCTCATACGCAGCCGGCACTCAACAGCCACACAGGTTACAGGTATTTACACTTAACACTTCATACACTTCACAATTTGTGCTCACTGCTCACTTTGAGCTTCTTCTTTTTTATTTTCATAATTTAATTAGGTTTATTAATTTTGCTATATTTGGAACACATTGTTCACAATCACAGTTTGGGCGGTTCAAATTGTTCACATCTTATTAATTTTGCTACATTTTTGTTTTGGTTAGGAACTTAGGTTTGTTTGATCCGATAGCTCACAGTTTATTTATAATTGGTTTATCTTTTTGGTTAATTGGTATTTGGTAGTTAAAATTATTTGATTAGATTGTTCATTGCTCATTGTTCACACAGTTCATGTTTAATTGGTTTGTTTAGCAAATTGTTTATAGTTTATTGTTAATTGGTTTATGGTTTTGGTTGATTGGTAATTGTTTATATTTCACTGATAAGGTAAACTTGGTTAATTGTTTAATTGGTTTTGTTAGTTTGTTGATTGCCTTTAGTAAAAAACTCAAAATGTCAAATAGACATTGATGGTATGGATTTGTTTGATGAACTAAAAATTTTAAGACATTGAAGTTTTTCATAGATTTATTGAAATAAAGATCAACAATTAATTTAGTCTTTGAATGAATATACAGTTCTTATAGGAGTTTCCCTCTTGTGAGATTAATTTTGGTCTTTGATGAATATGCAGCCAAGTAGGACTACAGTATGCGGGTTAGTTTTTTTTTATATAATTTTAAGGAGGGCCTCAATTTTATCTTTTGCTTTGGGCCTCCACAAAGCTAGAGCCGGCCCTGCACCCACTAACATAACCTAAGCATGAGTATCATTGGAGGTAGATTCACCACTCTGCCATGATCCCCTCGGGATCCTGTGATGATTGTTCGGCTCAAGCTCTTGATCTTCTTCTTTCATGGAGGTAAGCTTTCCATCATCATTATCATCAACCATCACCATCACCATCATCCTCTTCTTCATTGCAAATCCCATATCTTGTGTTAGAAACCACACCATCAGCATCAACATCATCATTACTTGGATCCTCGTCAACTTCATCATCTTTAATTTCTACAATTTTTATGGTGATTTTTATTTCAATCTAGTTAGATAGGTTGCAGAAACTAGCTTTAGATGCTTCTTATATACAACAGAGCAAGCTCTTTAGAAAGATCTAGACGTTTCGAGCTTCCCACCGAGCCGAAGTGGGTGGTGACGGTTAATACAGGGATTTCAGGCCAAAGCCTTTTGCAAGGTCCAAAATTTCAGTACCAGATGCTTTTTGCGTTAATGAATTGTACTTTGTGCATAAGATGTTGTAGGATAGTTGGGATTTTGTAAATATATCTCTGGAAAGAGGGGAACAATTATCGGTGTAATATTTTTCCTTCGATAGTTATTCTTGTGGATTCGCCACGTGGTGCAAAGAATTCGTCTCCAAATCAAACGTGATCACTTTTAATCTAATGACAATAATGAAAACATTAATTGTCGGGTTGAATGGGTGGGCTCGGGTTAGGAATTCGGGTCAACAAGGTTCCTTGGCAATAGCGGCGTAAAGGGCACGGGTGGTTGAGACATTGGGCGGTAGAGATTGAGGGAAAGTGAACATTATACCGCTCCTAGTACCCCCCCCCCCCCCCGGTCCAGGCGGGGTTCTGCGGCTTCACGGGAAACAACGGGAACACTGCCCCTCCCCTCCAGCGGCTTCATTTCGCGATGGCCAGCGGCCACCGCTCTCCGTTGAAGCTCCTCTCTCACCCTGTTGAAGCTCCTTTCTCACATTTTCAATGGGGTGACCACTACGTGGTTTTAAGGTTTTCAGTGGGATGATGACTAGGGGTGTGCAAGAAACAGTCCGGACCGCGAGAACCGAAGACCCGAACCGTGAAAACAGGTTCGGGTACCCGTTTATAAAAGAAGGTTCGGGTTTCGGGTATATTTATGGGGCTTAATCGGTTTCGGTCCGGTTCCGGGATCTAACCCGCGGGTTACCCATGAAACCCGGACCGGTTTTTTAACCTAGTTTTTTTAGAAAAATTAAAAATGCCTACCTATACAAGCTAGTTTCTAATTGAGAATTGAGATTTCATGATTCTAATAGGCAACTTACTCGACATAGGGTGACTATCCAACTACAAGTTTTCAAATGTGATTTTCATTTTTCAATTCAATTCATCATGAGCAAGCACCAACTTGAATATTTAAAGACATTTTTAAATGTTTGTGATATTATCATGTATAGAATTATGTCATATTCACGTTCCAAAACATTAACACCAAGTACACGAACCATTTCTCTATTTTTTTCTTACAGGTTTTTGATGTTATGTTTTAACTGATTGCTTTTACATTAAACAGGTCCAAACCCGCGAAAACCGAACCGTGAAACCCGTATTACCCGGAACCGGTTTCTAATAATCGGTCCGGTTCTCGGTTCCCAAATTTATGTTAAAACGGGTTCGGTTCCGGTCCGGTTCCGGACCGATAATCACCCCTAATGATGACATGACAGAAAATTTCGGTGGGATAAGATTTCAGTGGGGTGGGTATTACGGATGGTCTTAGTCTCTTAGAGGGAGTTGAAACGGTGGAGAGTTGGTGAGGATGAGATGTTACAAAAAAAATGTTTTTAATTATTATAAATGACAGTCATTTTCAACACTTTTTTTGAAGAAACATAAATCTTCTGCTCTTATATTACAAGTTCTATATTTAAATGGATTTTAAGAAAATAACCACTTTTATTCGAAAATAATTGGTTTATTGGATTTAAAAAACATATTTATGGTTGAAGAGCATTCCAATTCCTTTCACCTTAATATTAGACACATAACATTGCCTCATGAGATTATGAGTAAGTTTCTCTAAATGAACTCAACATTTAACAAGGTGTATGTGAGTTGTTGGACATAAACAAACAAACATAAATGAACTTTATGTTTGTTTAACTAGAGAATGAGCAAGATAAAAGATTAAGAGGTTGTTTGCTAGCCTTTTAATGAAACCATTAATATGCTACATCTTAACCGTTCAGCATTCAATGCGTTTGGTTTGAAATAAATTAACCTCTTAATGATTCAGTTCAACACTTAACCATTCAGCACCAATATCATGCTGAACAAAAATACATACCATTCAGACCCTTAACCAAACGCTCTTAACTGGTTCAACACTTAATCATTCAAACATCTTAACCATTCAGCACTTAATGGTTTAGACACTACGAAATAGTCCATAAATCTTGAAGATGAAGTCATGATTATTACGATTCATTTTTAACAAAAAAAATTAAAATAAATAAAAAATATTACTTAAACATAAATGCAATAAATGTAATTACTAACCGATTTGTTGTTCGTAGCAATCGATAGATAGTAATGAAGTTTGTTGTTGTTTAGAAAAATACCATGAATATCAATAGGGCTTGAAGTGGCAAGCATTATAATCTTCTTAAAACCACACCATAAAACAAGTGAACCATCACAAAGGGTATAGCATTAGGTTCGGTTTAGATGAGAATCCATAAAAATCTAACCATTACTCAATGTAAAGCAAAATAAATAACCGTTCCTATTGCCAGAAGAATATTTGTGATGATTGATATAAACCGCTCCAAAAAGAATCCATAAAATTTGTCAAATTTTTTTGTTAAAATTCTTATTTTTTTTACTTTTTAAGATTTAGAGCGGTTATATTGTGTAATTTTCATTTTGTGACTCCACAACATAATACTCGATATTTATAAACTAAATAGAATGATGTTAAAAAAAAAGGTCAAGGTGTTAAATGGCTTGGGAGAAATTGTCATATAAATATGTAGTTTAATTAAATGTTTGGTATGTAGTTTGTAATATTTACTTTTTGTAAACATACGAGCTCAAATGTCGGCGGCTTTGTCAGGGTCTAAATGGGTGTCTTAAGACCCCTTTTATACCGGCGTCTTAGACGCTGCTTTAGACGCCGTATGTTTACAAAAATACAGAAAAAAGGCGTCTAAAGTGGCATCTAAGACGCCGGTATAAAAGGGGTCTTAGACACCCATTTAGATCCCGACAAAGCCACCGACATGTGGGCTCCTATGTTTACAAAAAATACAGAAAAAATGGCTTCTAAAGAGGCGTCTAAAGCGGCGTCTTAGACGCCAGAATTTAAGTGATTAGTTTGGTAAAAAGGTGGTCAACAATGACTAGTTTGGTAATTTTCCTTTAAATAGCCACACCAAATTGTAAGAATATGCTGATTCAGTTCCCTAATTGTGACGATTTACTAAAAAAACCACTTTAAAGCGGTCGGTTTTATACCAAAGATGTCTAATGGTAGCCCCTTAATTGATCGACTTCTTTATAAGAGGTCTTGTGTTTACATGGGATGGCTGCATATTCGCTGAGGCAAGGTGAGGAGATTTACTCAGTCGTGGGGTTCCTCCTGAGGTGACTCGGGCAGTTGGGTGTACGCCTCAGAGCGTCAAATCTGAGAGCGGATGAAATCTCGTCTTAAATGTCGTAGTAATAACCCGTTCAAACAAATTTTAAGTGTGTGACAGCTCCAATTAAATGATTGTATATTAGTGGTCTAGTGGACAAGGGATCGTGAGTGAACGTGAAAAAGGTTTATGTGGGCACATATGTGAGGAGAAAACAAAAAAAATGAACTGGCCAATCATGTTTTTGCCCATCATCATTTCTTTTTCTTATTTTTATCAGAAGATTCAAATAAATTTTTATTTTGTTTTTTCTTAAATAACTTTTACTTGTTGAGTGTAAAGAAAAAAACAAACAAATTAAGCACGCAATCTTTATCTTGCTTTTTTTTTCCCCTGAACTACTGAATTGGCCAATCATGGTTTTGCCCATCATCATTTCTTTTTCTTAGGCAATTGTTTAAAAATAATTAATATCAGTTGTTTAAAATAATTAACAAAATGTTTTAATAAGTAGAGATTTCAAAAAAAAATCGTATCTAAAGTATCCAAAAATTCGTACCTGAAAGATCCGAAAATTCAGATATCTGGATATTTGGATTCAGATTGAGATACATATTTTGAAAAATTTGTGATAATTCAGATATCTGAACTAACCAAATTATTATTATTATTTTATATTTTTTCGAATATGCGGATCATTTGACGTGGATCATTTGACGTGTATTTTAGACACTTTTCCCCCTCTCGTTTTAGTATTAGACATTTGATATATTTCGTTTCAATTCTCACATAAAGAAACAATACATAAATGTGGTTTTATTCTGTTATTTATTACTTATTACAAAGTTTATCTCTTTGTTGATTATATACATCTACGGCATACATATCTAACGATCGGAACAATGAGCCTTGTAACCGTAACACATACCGTTGTCATGATCTAGACAACAAGCTCTGAAGGTAGAACTCAACATTATCAAGCCCACACAGTGTTTTCACCACTGGCATTGTAGCTGGAACGTCTAACTGGAAAAACGAATCCAACGCGTCTAACCCGTTCCAAGAAAACAGTTGGTTTCTTGCTTCTTTAATGGCGGCTCTAGTCGCACAATGAACCGAAGCTGCAAGTAGCAATGGTGGCTCACCAGAAGCTGCATGACACATGAACAGAAACACCCAATTATATATGGAACCCTGTCCATTGATTCATGATTTCAAACCCAAACAAGAAAATGATGACACATATACCTTTTGAAGAAAGAACACGATTTTTATGATGTCCACTGTTAAGTATTTGCACATTTAGTTGTTTTGGTATGGTGTCGATTGTCGGGATCTTGTATGTCCATGTGCTATCCGCGACCAACAAACCATCAGCGTTTGTAAGATACTCTTCGGTCATGAAAAACCCAATTCCTTGCACGAACGCGCCTTCAATCTTTAAAAAACAACATTTGTAATTATCGTATAAACACGAACAGTTGATTATTAGTTAACAACTAAGAACATAAACCTGTCCCAAATCCACTGCAGGATTCAAGCTCTGTCCACAATCATATATGATGTCTGTTTGCAAGATTTTGGTTTCTCCTGTCAAAAGATTTACTTCCACCTGTTTTTATCACATAATTAGCATCATATATAAGCAAAGATTATATTGATCATTGAGCTTAATTACCTCACTAACTGCAGCACCATAGTTAATGTATCTCATAGATGCAGATTCGGGTACAAAAAACGAACTTGCTGATAAATTTACCGAATGCATATTTGCATGTCTTATAAGTAACTCCCAACTAACCGAACCCGTTTGTTCTTTTACTTTTTCCTTCAATGATACAAGTCTTGCAACCAGAACATCGCAGCAGAGTCGAACCGCTTCACAGCTTGCCTCAGAAGTTGTACTTCCAGCTGTTAGCCCACCTTGAACCATACTCAGAGTGTCTGCTTGTAAGACCCGAACCTTCTCCAAGAGCCCACGGACTCCATCACACTGGACCGCACTTAGACAATATGCAGTCATTTGTTTAACCTTGGTCCATAGACCCTGACCCAACTCAATGCCACCAACTTCTACTACAACCGAACCATCGTTCAATATACTCACTTTGCCAGGTGTCGGCCTCAAAGACACATCCTGGAGAATGGGAATCCGAGAAATACCCTTTTTTCTCCATATGTTGTTTTTGTTAAACTTGTTGATCATTTCAACTCTATATTCAAAGTTTGAACTTTTCATTAACTTATCCCATATAATTGGTAACGTATACTCTGAAGGCTCACCAGCAGTGTTACCATAGAACAACTTTAGGCTATCAAAGCTATGAAAGTTCATCTCCCTAACAAGACCAACATCTAACGAAAGACGACTTGCAACATGTTCAATAACCGCTTCGGCTATAAACGATGCTTGCACTTCTCCTGGTGCCCGCATCGCGGATTTACTAGAATGGTTTGTTTTACATACTTTAAAGTCGAATGTAAACGCACCAAAGTTGTATTTCTTGAGTGAACCAACCATATGCCATGGTATGATAGGGCTAACATCTGGTGACATTCCAGCATTGATTAGAATATCTAGATGTAGGGCTGTGATCTTCCCGTTAGATTTGAACCCGACCGTGTAGTTTATCTTCATGGGATGTCTTCCTGCTGTCATTATCATGTCGGTTTTTCGGTTCACGTATGTTCTTACGGGGCGGCGTAGTTTGTATGCTGCAAGAGCGCATGCTGTTGCAACCTATAGTATCAATGTATTAGTAACAAAATGTAAAATTATAACAAAGAAATTGGAAATTTCCAAGCTACTACTCATTCATATAACAATATATATAGGGACGTTTAATTGATAACCAATGTTAGTTAAAAACTAAAACAATCATGTTCACTAGAACGCCTTTAATTATTGATACTCACCGGCATTGCTTTCATGGCTTTTCCACCAAAACCACCACCAACCCGTCGTGTAATCACACGAACATTATGTTCAGGGATATTAAGACACCGTGCAATGACACCTTGTGCATATTCCGGGGCTTGAATGGAACTATAAACCACCATGCAGTTGTCTTCATCTGGGATAGCTAATGTTGTTTGTGTCTCCATATAGAAATAGTACTGTGATGGAAGTCTAATCTGTATAGTAAGTTAAAATATATTGTTAATTGATAAATATATATAGGTAATAGATAAATAAAAGCCCAAAAGATCCAATAAAAAATAGGCAATAACTTATTATGATATCAGAAATTAATAAATAAATAAATAATTAAAAAGCATATAAGCTTTTTGTTAGAATACCTCAACAGAGTAAATTTGGTGATCAGATTCAGCCATTCCCTTTGAGAACTCACCAACTTGTGAAGGATATAAAAAAGATGGGACTTCAAAAAAGCTTGATTTCTCAACTGCTTGTTCAACTGTTAATATAGGTGGTTCTAAGCCCTCAACATCATAATCAACAATGGCTGTATCAGCTGCCACATCAGCATCCTTTTGTGTCTCTGCAACCTTAAAAACTTTGGTTCTTTAATTTTTGGTGCACAATATAAGTCCTTTATCAAGAAAATAAAATCTTAAAAATTGTAAAAAAAAATAAAAAATAAATATTACCACAAATGCTATAGCTTGGCCAGTACACTGAGTAAGTTCATTACAAAATAATGGTTCTGGACCAAAACCAGTCTTGATTCCTATATTATCTCCTCCTTTTGGAATATCTTGAAACGTAACGATAGAATTTACATCGTTTTCGCATTTCAGTTTAATGTTTTTTACTCGTGCCAACGGTTTGGTGCTGTAAATGAATGCTCCATGAAGACAGCCCAGTGGTGAAGGAATGTCATCTACATATATCGCTTCACCTGCATGATTAAAGCCATAAATAGATGTTATCATCAACATACACTAACAAAATTACAACTATAGAATTAACAGATTTAATAAACAAAGAATGGTCACATTCACTTTTAATAAAACCATTTTCACATAATAAAGCACTTAATTTCTCATTCCACTTTCTTGGGGCTTGTTTTAAGCCATATAATGATTTTATTAATTTACACACTTTAGTTTCATTCTTTGAATAATAACCTTCTGGTAACTCCATATAAACATCTTCATCTAAATTTCCATATAAAAATGCATTGTTTATATCTAATTGAAATAAAGGCCAATTTTGTTCTAAAGCTAAAGTGAGAACACATCTAACAGTTACCATTTTCACAACAGGTGAAAATGTTTCATCAAAATCAATACCTTCACGTTGGTTGAACCCTTTAGCAACTAACCTAGCCTTATATCTTTCAATTTCACCGGTAGACTTATATTTAATCTTACAAAATCATCAAATTTTCTAGGAAAAACAGAAGTCCTTGATGACGTCCTGTTTGGTCTAACTGAACCAGATATATCATTAGATATATTAATACCCACAGACGGACTAGTATCTTCATTAGAATTGCTATGACTTCCAACACCTACGTCCTTACTAACTCTAGAAGAACTAGATGGCTGCTGAGATGCATTTTCAGAATATATGATTACAGCTTCTTCATATTCTTCTTTAATATTGCAAAATGGTCCTTGAGTTTTATCCTTTTTATTTCCTCAAGTCCTCTAACTTCTATTACCTGCAATATACCTTATGCAAGATAACAAGTTATAATATTCAATTATAACTAACATTTAACAACTTTAACAACAAATTTACTAAATGAATTACCAATATAATTTAACAGAGGTTAACCTGACCTGGGTATACTAACAAACCACCCAGACCATTTTGACCCATTACAACTCACTCAAATTTTGACTATGGGGCCTTGCCTTAAAGTAAAAGTTAATGTTTGAGGTTGACTAGACCCAACTTGACCGTACTAAAAACAGCCCAACCCCCTTACCCAACCTCTCTAACCCGGCCATTTTTTCAATTTTGTCAATATCGGCTCAAACATTTTGGAGGCCCTAAACGGATTATAAAACTGGAGCCTTTACTAACGTTTCCGTTAAAAACCCGTCTTTTTTTATTAAGGCTTGAAACCGACAATAATATACTAAAGTTTATATCTAATGGAGTTAAAAAAAGAAATTTTGTTTATATTTACATGTATAAAATATTTAGATTTAATTTTTTCTAGTTTTTAAATGCAAATTATTTAATAAAATATTCGTAATTAAATCTTTTAAGAGGTCTTTTTATTTGAATATTAAAAGACTTATATGTAGGCGTTTGTTGAATATCTTATTCTAATATGAACCCAAAGATTAAAATAAAGCCCACATGTCAAAAAAAAACATAACATAGAAATTTTTTTTAAAAAATTGGATGCCCTAAGCCCGAGCTTGGGTTTGATTGGCCCATTAGACCGGCCCTGACTTGTGCATCATGTCTAAAAGTACACATAATCTACTGATGAGTAACACGAACCAGAAGCTTGGATTGCAGCACCGGATTTTATGACTGGTTCACCAACAGGATAATTTTCATGGCTCGATTCTATAAGTTGCTTTGCAGATGACAACAATGTCATTCTTTCACAGTCATCATTTGTCAATCTTGAACCGGTTCCAGGATAATCACAGGGGGGTGTATGAAGGCGGCCATCAACATCAACGATCGGGAATAGGAAGTCAAACAGAAAACTAACAGCCAGGCTTGACCGGTAAGCAGGATGTGAGGTACCATTTTCAGGAGAGATAGCAGCCCTTAACAGTTTAACAGCTTCATATATCAAATTAACACTTAACTTTTTTCCAACAAGATAATTTTCAACTTTGCTTGCCCTTATAGCATGTTTAACACCAAAACTACCAAAAGCTAACCGAATTCGGTTAATCACAACACCATCATCACCATTACAAATTTCAGCCAAAAAAGCAGCATTCAAATAAGCTAACGCGTTACCAAGAGGGCGCGGAGAAGCACGATAAGTTTCAAATAAAAGTTTAGTTTTGATATGTTCTGAGTAGCCATTTTCAGTTGGCTTCAAGGATGGAATGACAACACTCAAAAGCACATGTCTTGAATCTAAAGCAGGTTTTTCAAGAAACTCTTCTAGTGTAAGAATTTCCTTTTTTACCCCTGTCAAGATGGTAACTTTTGATCTCACTGCAAGAAGCATAGTGGCAATATCGGAAGGAAAATTATTTCTTTGTGCCAAAACCAAATTTCCACCTATAGTTGCCACATTTCTGATGGATTTAGAAGCAATTTTCTCCAAATGTAAAGCAATTTTCTTGAATACAACATCACCTCCTAAGATTAGATCATTGTTATTTTCTTCTTCTAAAGCCAAGATTAACTCAGAGATCGAAACCGTTGCACCAATTTCAATTTGCGAGCCAGTTTTCCTGATTGTAGAAAGGTCAGGGATAAACCTAAGATCAATATACCTGTTATAGTACTCAGTTTCCTTATAATAACCGGTTCCGGTGTTACCTGCAACCAACTTTAACTTCACACCATTTTCAGCTGATATGGACTCCAACAAGCTCCCAAGTTCTTCGACCGAAAGTGGACTGTACCATGAACTGTTCTGATAATTCAAAACCATTTGGGATTCACATTCTTTTTTCAAAAACTCGGGATAAGTAATTACTTGTTTTGGATCATAAAAAGGCAGTTTATGAAGCTTGGCATCCTTTTTCCAGAATGAATTAAGTCCCAAATCTTCCATATCAACATCAGCTGCAAAACTTTTGCATACATCAGCAATAGGTCGATAGCCAGTGCATCGACATAGATTACCAGAAATGGACTTTTCGGCTTCTGAGGCTGTTAGTTTGGATAAACCAGAAGCGGGTTCGGGTCGATGGATTTTGTCTGAATTAACAAGTGCTGAAAAGAGTGACACACACATTCCAGGAGTACAAAAGCCACATTGTGATGCATGAAAACCAGCAAACCGTTGGTGAATGGAATGAAACCCGTCTTTGATGTTCCCGAGGCCTTCGGTTGTGGTGATTGAACAACCGTTAACGCTGCAAAGGAGTGTGAGACATGAACTCACTGTGTAATCTACAACTTGTTTGTTCTTGGTGTCGAATTTGGATAGTAGAACATTACAACCACCACAACCACCTGCAATTGTGAAACTTATAACATGCAAAAGGCTCAAATTGACGTATGTGTCAAAAGAATATGAATTAAAATAATAAATTTCTAAAATAAATTGGGGTAGGTCACTAATGGAGTTTTCTATCCATGATTCTGTTATTTACTTGAATAATTTGACTCGATTAATATATAGGAATATGGGATGAATCTCCGGGATGAGTATAAATATAAAGTTCAATGTTTTGCTTATGTTCAACTGGAAAGTAAGAAACATTATAAATGGATTAGGTAGATCATTTTTTAGTCATTCATTGAATGATAAATCACTACAAGTGACAGAGATACGCGATTTAAATAACGGAAAATCCAATATTTTAAAATTGTATCTAGAATCACTGGAAAAGTGGAAACAAGGCCAAATATTATTTGATCATTATGAACAAATCCAAAATCCATGTAGACAAAGGGGCTGTTTGATAGTGTCTGAACCATTAAGTGCTGAATGGTTAAGATGTATGAATGATTAAGAGGTCATGAACCATTAAGTGCTGAATCAGTTAAGACTGTTTGGTTGAACATCTGAACAAATATATAGATGACTGTTTTACCCTTTTGAAGTCTTTTTTTTTTCCAATGATAATATAAATAATAAAAACATGATAAAATCTAAACATGATAAAATCCAAACAACACAAGTTAACACCAAATTAACACAAAATATCTGACCAAACAATACTTGTTGTTAGTAATAATCTGACCAAATTAACAAAACTAATAGCGCAAGTTAACACCAAACAATACTTGTTATTCTAACCCACTTATTTCCAATAAAAATTAAATTTCAATTTTCAGAAAACAAATTTAATAAATTAAGTAGCTAGACCCACAAACCCAGACGACCGCCTGAGAGTTTCGAATGACGACACAAACCACCTCCGTCTTTCGACTTCCGCCTGATTATTTGATTTCCACACGTAATAACATCACCCCCAGAATTCCGACCATCGTCACCGCCCCAGGAATCGTCATCATTATCGCCGTCCACCTATTTTTCCCCATCACAATATACGACGACGAGGTACGCAACCGGATCTTCGGTCATTGTTGTCGTCGAAGGCCGGTGGGTCGTCGGAGTTCGTCACCGTAGGTAGGCCAGCTCTCTTCGAGCACCAGAGATGGTCGCCGGACATGGCCGGTGGAGCTGGAGACGAGGATGGAGGCGTTCGCCCCTTTTTTTCTTTTCATAAACGCCCCTTCTCCTTTCGGACTCATTCAGACATGGTTTGATGTCTGAACCATTCAGATGTTCATTCAGACCTTTTTACCCATTCAGATGTGTTTTTTTTCACGAAACAAACAGTCTGAATCTGAACCATTCGGATGTAAACAAACAGCCCTAAAGCCAATCATCAATTCCCAACCATTGGGCGAATGAAATCCGATACATAAATCAGTTAGTAAAAGAAGAGAAAAAGCTTTTATTGTGTCATTTAAGTTATATAGGAATTCCTGAGCCCAAGAGTTAAGAATAATACATAATATTTCATTGCTAAATGGTGAATTACATTCAATCTTCACCATTAGCAAAGCTAAGAGGATAAAATGTAGACAATCTTACCTCTACCCCATACAAATAGAGACGTTGCTACCAATGAGACCCCTTGTCCATGATACCTAACCGACCATCCTAATGTTTTTAACGTTATTTTCACAAAAGTAAGTAAAATAACGTTAAAATTAATGCAATTTTACTTTGACTTTCGGTAAGGGGCGCCTAATGGTGGCGTTCACCAATTTTTTATATGCATGCAGTTAGTGAAACTCATAATATGTGAATGCTAGTAGCTTTTTTAAATATGATACTAGGATAGTGTTATTAAGGTTATAAATTCAACTACTTAAATATGGAACTAACTTGTGTTTCACTTGGTGAATGTATTGAATGTACTTGTTGTCAACACCTTAAATATGCTTATCCTTTGTTCTTCACAAAAGAGAACTATTTATTTTTTGAACGGCCAACTAATCAACGGCAGAATACTCTGTACGCGGCTCCTAATAGCTAAAGGATGCTCAAGCTGGCCACTAGTCCAGACGGACGGAGCCCCTAACCCATCAGCTACCAATTCCCGGGCAAAACCCGACCCAAGCACCCGCCCAAAGACACGACGGTGGAAGGTCGGTAAAACCGATTGGGATCAAGAATCGAACCCAGGACCTGAGTCTTCTATCACTTCCCCGATCTTACCACTAGGACAAGACATCATTGGTACAAAAGAGAACTATTAGATAATAAACAGACAAGTTGTTATATATTTTAGTATAATTGGATGTAAATGAATCTTAAAGAGTTTGGAGGTGCAAGGGCACCCTCCTTTAAGATTTTTAAGCTCCTAACTATATATGAAGATCAAAGTCAAAGGCGTTGTGCCCCCTTGCGGGGTCCTGGGGTGTAAGGGGCAAAGCCTCTTGTGGCCGAATTGATTTAACCCGCGACCCGAAAGGAGTTGACCCGTGGAATTGATTTCACCCACGAATGTAACTGTCAATAACTACCGTCTTGTAGATTGGTGATAAATACGCGCAGAACGAAAGCAAACAATTTATATCTTACATAATTTCTATTGAATCATCCCTAATCAAATTTCTTGATACTCGTAAAGGTAAAATTACTAATTTCAAAAAAAAGTTCATGCTTGATAGAAATTCAAGCATTTGATTACCGAAAATTTCTAGCACAAGCACGCAACACTTTCACACAAAAACTCAAAAAAGAAATGGGTACGACAAACTAATCAAACCAAACCGAACCGAACCGAACCTTCACCGCAACTGAGCTTAACACTTTTGAAACGAGTACGAGAACGCAAGAACTGAAGCAGGGTGGTTGAAGGGGGGTCGACGCTCGAGAGCTCAATGCGTTCTCCATTGACGGCAAACACCAGTTTTTGATTTTGTTCGACTGAAGTTGGTTTGTTGTCTTCCATTGTTGTTGCAAAGATGGGTCGATTTAGATTGAAGATGAGGCTGGCCTATATTCGGTGGCTCTTAGCCTCTTACAGTTTTGTGAACTGAATTGAGCATGCAACAAGTCAGCAACTAATTATTAATATTATTATTTTATTTATAAAATTAAATAATGGCAATGCAGATATATAAACGTGTGTCAATAATTACATGTGGATGTAAGCCGACGTGGCTCACGAAGTTATGCCCAACCGTCACCTATAATAAAACGTGGACTATCAAGTGGCCATTTAATTTAAGACGTTATTTTTTAATTAATTAAAAATAACTCATATAAACGTTCATCTGAGATGAATCATCTTTTCACTTTTCACTTAGTATCATTTTAATTTTTTTTTTAACGTTAATTTGGAATACTGACATGTCATATGCCCACCTGATCATATCCACACTTAATAGAAGGACACCAATTATAGGTGAGAGAAAATCACATAGTCTAACATGAAACATCTATTTTGTCCATGTCTGGACTCGAATCCATGGCCTTTCCAATCAATGTTTTAAAAAACGGTTCGAACCGGCTGGTTCGACCGGTTCGACCTGCTGTCGCTTGCTAATCCGGTATGAAACTCTCCGGTATTATGCAGGTTCCTTCGATCAATCGTGTCGACGGTTTAATCCAATTTTACCTGTATTTCTGGTTTCAAAAAAACACAAAATTTCGGCTTTTAAGTGATCATGAACTTGATGCGTTTAACACGACAATGTCATAATCCTATTATGCACTTTTATTTAAAAAAAATTATTAGAATTTGAGTACTTTTAGATTGTTTTGGATGAATTTGAATACTTTTTAAAAATTGTTTTTGGATGAATTTGTATACTTTTGAAAACTTATTTGAGTATAAGTTGCATTTCTATAGAATTCTATGGTTAATTAGTGTGTCTGGTTAAACCATCCTGTACAACCCAGTTCAACCGGTTGAACCATTTTTTAGCCAAATCCAATGCACCTAAAATACTTGTTTTTAAAACATTGTTTCCAATATTAAAGCCACGTGGCACCTCCCTCAACCACTTGAGCCGAGGATCATTGTTACTTGTAACTTTTATATTACAAACATGTTTTACTCATACTCATTAACTACCCCTTTGTTTGTGTGACGTTGTTGTGACACATGATCAAATGTCTACACAAATGATTAATATACATAACCTTAAAACATCTAAAATGCATATCGTTATCATGTGGGATCCTCATTTGGTACCACACAACTAGCCAGACCATGGCCATCGGTCGTGTCTTTTTCATATCATCCATAGTGTTTCTTCTTTGTATCTGTCTATTTTATTAAGAATCTTACTAAAGATGCATCACCCCAAACTGCAAGACACCAGCCAGTTGTCTTCTATACGCCCTATATGGCCTATACGGCCCGTATAGCAAATAGTCAACCCGAAAAAAGCTGTTGTTACTGACGTGACATGTTGATTTGAATCTATAAGAGCGTATAGATTAACGAATTTTACGGCCATATAGTCTTTATACAGGCATGTTGATTTGAATCTATACAGACGTATAAGCTCTGTATGCACGTATAGAGCCTATACAGGTTTGTATATGGATATAATGGGTGGTGTATGGATAATGAGAGCCTTTATTAATTATTTAGTATAAAAAAAAGTATAAATAATAAAAAAAATTACCTTTTTTATTTATTATAAAAAAGTTTAGTAGTTTGTATAATTCTCTACTTGTTTATATATATATTAAAAACCAAAAAAAGTTTGTGAGGAGAATTGACTGTTCATCTAATTACAACTTTTGATGCATATGGTACAATGTGTTATCCTCTCTCTTACAAAAGGTAAACCCCAGTTCTCAATTCTTTCGTCGGGCATCACGGAGGGTCGACTTCCTCCTACACGCAACCTCTGTCTTCTCCTTCTCTCCCTTCAATCTAGGGTTTGTGTTCCTCAAAAAGCGATCGATGGTGAAGGTAGTGAAGCACGATGGCGAGGGTGGCTAGCCGGAGGTACAAGAGTGAGGGATTTGGAGGGCTGTTGGTTAACGGCGAAGGTGACCCCCTTTCTTTCTCCGATCATCGATCCGTCTCCCTCACTTTCTATATCTCTTTTGCACTTTCAGTCGGCCCTCTCTCTTCTCGGTGAGGGTTTCAGCTCGAGGGTGAAGGTAGTTTTGTTCGGATGGGAGGCGACGATGGTTGGTTTCACTATGATACTTTGTTGGCTGTGGCTGTCTTAAAGTCTTTGATAAGATGGTACGGTTTTAGATCCATCTGACATGAGATGCGTCGTTCAATTTGTGGCCTTTTGATGCGTTGCATACAACTCATCTATTGATAATCATTGATAATGTTTGATAAAAGGTTAGGTTTCTTACGAGATGTCATAGTTTGTTTGAATTTCAGTTGTTGTATCACCATTTGTGATTTTTTTTACTATGATTTTTTGTTGCCTACTTTGTATCAACTAGAAATCACAAAAATAGTTTTAAGGATTGTTGGTTTTGTGTTTGTGAGTTTGTGTGTATTAATGTGTCTGGTTGAGTTTCTTCTTCTAGATCAGAATCAATGAAACTATAACATAGAGTTGCCTTTGTGGGTCTTTTATTGATGTATACGTTAATTCGGGTTCTTATTAATTGAGGTAGAAGAGTATTTTTTTAGATTCATTTTTTAGATACAGTACGGTTTAACAAAATTTCTTTTGTAATTATCATACTTTGTAAATGTATGTTAACTTAAATAAGATGTTAGCTAGAAACAAACACATTCAGGTTAGTGGTGCTAAATAGGTCGTGTTCGCGAATTCGTGTTGGACAGTTCAATTAGGTTGGTAAACGGTTATCCAAGTTGTTCCAAATTTGTTTTGTGTTTTATGTGTATATTCATTCTTTTACGGAAGCTTAGACCGACTGTTTTTTGAAAATAATAAAATTGGTTTCTCCACTTGATCTCTTAGACTTGGTTTGTAGAAATTCAATGATACAAGTTATATATATTATGAGAAGGTTGCAATATTGCGTAAATGTGTGAGGTTGTTTTTAATATCGTCTTAAATAGAGCTCAAGTAGCATATACTAATCTTCATTGTATGGGCCTACTTATACTACTTTAAATAAGGGCTTAGTTAATTTTGGTTATAAGGATTTTGAAAAAGGTAGTTATGTTTCTGCAGGAATGGCTATTTACCAGATAATATTTATATTTTTTTAATGCCTTTGTTGGTTCCGAATTGACATAGCCAGTACGAATTGAGGCCCTGATCTTGAATTCATTATGGGTCTTTGCTTTTTAGGATGTGTTAGGATTGTCGTCATAGATTATTGGAACATAAAATCGTGATTTGTCAGTCCATGTTGATGTATCCTTTCTTTGCAATTTAGCTTTTAGTTGTTGCTTCAGAGGAGTGCATCTTTGTGTTACCTACAACATCTTCGCCTCTCTGCCTTTCAGGTAGTGATTTCAATTCATAGCAATCCTGACCTTACTCTCATCTCATAAGAAGATTCTTTAAAGGTTATTGACGCTAATAGACAACCTGTAAATATTAATGCTTTGTAAGACCATCTCTTTAGTTTTGCTGGTTTACATCTTTTACTTTTGTTGTGGAATTCTATTTGCATCATTTGATGGAATATGATGCGAAGCAGTCTTGTATTAATTCAAATTCATGAATACATAAAAAGGGTGATTTTCAAAAGTACACAAATTTGAAAAAGTCAAGAATTGTTTTATCAATACGTAAAAAGTGTGAGCCATGTCTAAAAACTAAGATGAAACAATAGGAAGAACATGTTACACTAAATCTTTCATGATTCAGAGTTTTGATGTATAACAGGTCAATTTCGCAAGTTGAGATATCATATATTGCAACATAAATACAAGCTCAAGTTGTGTAACAGGTAAGGATGCAAATTAAACTTCTTTCCTCTCCACCTTTCCCCCTTTTTTTATTGCATTTACAGGTGTTACGTGCAAAAGTCATGAACAGTTGCAAAAGCCGTGTTATGTTATGTACTTGATCTAACTTAATGATTTCATACTTTTGGACTTCTATTGACTCCATGCATTCAACCTTTAAGCTTTGGACCATTTTTGTGTCAATATTTTTTTTAATGCTCATGTAACTTTTTTCTTAGATTATTGATTTTAGATTTGTTTCTACATCGTTCTAAGCTTAGTAACGTGTAAATGCCCTTGAATAACACATAAATTAAATGATACATGAATGCATTTAAGCTAGAAAGTGTAACATAGTCTTCTACCTCAGTTTGTGTTACTCACCTATCTAATACGTATGTAGTATTTTTATGGTTTTTTAGGTTATTACAACATTTGGTCAGACCCCGCGGCAACGCGTGGGTCCTAAACACTAGTATTAGTATAAACTAGGAAAAGTCCACGAATAATGACAGAATTCTCACTCGTAAAAGAAAACTTTAACGATAGCACACGAATACAACTATACAAGTACTTATCGTGCCGCAAAAGTAATTGCCTCCGTAGTAAAGCATAGCATCACCTAGAACAAAAACATTAAAGAAATATTATAGAAAAAAATAAACAAATCATTAAAACCCCAAAAAAAAAAAAATTATTGTAGCTAAACAATTGTTATTTAATATATTCTTTTAACTGCAAACGTCCGGCCACCCGGGATCACCCTGACAAATATATCATTCTTCCGTCCGAATAACAGAGCGTGATGACCTGACCTACCTACCTACCCAGAAGGAAACCTACAATTAGGAAAACTCTCTGACTTAACGCAAAGCAATATTTACTTTAGATGTGACTTCAACCCAATACCTCTCATAAGAGAAGTTAAGAGGCTACCACTAGGATAGAAGCCTTTGATTGTTATTTAATAGCTATACTAGTGGGATTTCCCCTACATTACAGCGATAATTTCATCAAAATTCAAAAATCAAACACTACGCATCCACATGTTACAATAAAGTGTGCACTCTTAAAAGTAACCATTTTATGAGATAAAATGATATATTTACCTTTTAAAAAAAATAAAAGTAACAAATCCATTTTTTTACAATTTATGAATACGCGTATGTTTTTTGAACATTCAATCAATGGATTTTGATCCAAGTTATAAATTACATATCTCTTAAAAGTGAATGTCGGTGTCCTATTTTGTCTTTTCCTCTGCTTTTTAAATTATTAATCGATCATTTCAATTGTTGCGTCTTCACCAAATCAATGGCTTCGATCAGTTCTTCCTCTTACAAGAATTACCAAATCAGAAATCGAAACCCTAACCCTAAAACCTCCGTCTTGCTGGGAATCGACATGCAGATATACTTCTCCACCATCGCCAAACCAATCCTTCCATCGATCACCTCCACGATCCAGACATGCCGCCGTGCTGCAATTCCTGTCATCTTCACGCACCATTGCCACAAATCACCGGCGACTACGCCATGCTAAGAGAGTGGTGGAACAACGACCTGATCATCGACGGCACGACAGAGTCAGACCTGATGCCGGAGTTAGCACAGCGCGAGGAGGAGATAGTTGTTGAGAAGAACACATACAGCGGTTTTAGGGGAACGGGTCTGGAAGAGCGGCTGAAGGAGATGGGGGTGGAGGAGGTGATTGTAACAGTGGTGATGACGAATCTGTGCTTTGAGACGACGGCGAGGGAGGCGTTCGTGAGAGGGTTTCGGCTGTTTTTCTCGACGGATGCGACGTCGTCGGAAGATTTGCATTTACCGACGTTAAAGAATATGGCTTATGGGTTTGCGTATTTGGTTGATTGTAAGAGCCTACAGCATGCTCTGTGTGTTTTTAATCTACTTAGAAACATTTGTCATGTAGTCCACCTGGTAGAATCCCCTCCTCTCAATAAAACCACCCGGTTTCTATTCTTGCTTTCCTTGGTTCTTCCCCCTTTTTTTGTCTTCTCCTAAACTATTTATTATATATATATTTCATACATAACCTGTTGCTCTCATTACGTGTATAGAGAGGTCCCGGTTTTTATTGGAACCGATTCCAGTTCCGACCAACAATGTCAAGACCTGGTTCCGGTTCTGGGTTTCAACTGGTTTTTGACCGGTTCCGGTTTGGGTTTTGGCCGGTTCTGGTTTGGGTTTTCTCATAACTGGAAATCTTGCTAAAAATCGACTCGTCCCGCCGCGAAGCGCGGGTCGTAACCCTCGTTACTATTAGTTGAAAGTCACATTATATTATTCTCATATTAAGAGACGTGTTAAAGGAAGTTATTTTGTTTAGTCTGACACCACCCATATAAAATTAATTTTTTTTAACAGCTAAACAAGTCCTCGGACCCAACAACCCACGCGCTGCGACCACAGACCGCTACCAACCCTCGAAAACATTTAAAGTCAGGCGTTGGCGAGTGCCGAATCGAGGAACCGCCACACCATCTAGGAGGAAACTCACACTGAGAAAACCCCCTAGCTCACCCAGAACATTTTTTTGCTCCAGGCGAGACTCGAACCCAAGACCTCTCATTGCTGGTGGTCAAGGAGTACCACTAGGCTATAAGCCCAATGATACCCATATCAAATTAATACAGCATGTTTGGTTGAACACTTTTTAAAAGAGAATAAATTGAATGAGCGTATTTATATATATATTAAAAAGCAAAACATTGACTGTGAGATAAATTTACTGTTCATATATATATTAAAAAGCAAAACATTGACTGTGAGATAAATTTACTGTTCATCTAGGTTCAAGTCTTCATGCCAACAATACAAGTTGATAATGCTTTCTTTAGTGAGCTCTCTCTCTTTCGTCATACTACTTCTAAACAACACCCGCTGGTCACTGCATCTCTGAAAACCTCTCCCTTCTCATCTCACTAAAACCCTAATTTGTGTGTCTGTCTGATTAGGGGAATGAGATGGGTGCCTGCACCTTTTTCCAGCAAAACTTCTCCACCGACGTGCAAATCACTGTGAGTGTAAATCCATGTTGCTTTCCTACCATTTCTATTGCGTCTGGTACAAGCTACCTTCTTCCTTCGTATATGTCGTCCATCTATCTTCCTCAGATTTGGGTTTTCTTCTGCTGCTCCTAGGAGCTTATGTAGATATCAAGGTGAAATTTTGATATGGTTTTCTTCCCTTTCATCTTCCTCATTTGGTTTGAAAATTTGGTAAAGTTGTTTGAAAGGAGTTAAGGACTACGTCATCGTCCCTTCTTCCCCTCCAAACACACAGTCGTCCCCTCTTCTTCTCCAAATACACGGTGATTGTCGTCCTAGGGTTCATCTCCGACTCATCTCCAGGTACGTTCACATCCTCCTTTATTGTCATTTAATTTCCATCTTGCTAATATGCACGTTTTGATCTCATGTTTAAATAATTGGAAATCTGGTTGTGAAGGAGAAATGTAGCACAAGTTCTGATACATGTGTTACTGCATTCATATCAATTCATATTTTTATGCATTCAATTTTATACATGACAACTATAGTCTACAGGTAGGTTAGTTATACAGAAAATCACCATATAATTTTAGGCTGATTAACTGTAGATAGACTAATTTATAAAATAATTGGCTTTAAATTTCTTTTTACATGATAGGGACGTACTATACAGTACTACACACAACATGTATACTTGGGAAATATATGCTTGGAATTTTGATGAAACTGATATTATATTTTATATCTATTGTTTGATGTTACTTTTTGGTCCTAATAGTAGGTGTAACGGTTGTCTTTATATACGGTGGCTGTTATATGATATTGTGTTGATTCATCTCAACTTTTGCATACTGTTATTTGTCAAAGTTCACTTTGACAAATCAACTGCATCATTCAGGCCATTATTCTGGTAGAGGCACTGGCATAGTGGCATCAATAGGTTTAACACAATTGCTGCTTTAACACCACCTGTCAGGGTTGAACATACCAAACTTCTCATCCATGGAGAGTTTGGGGATACAACTTAAGGTAATCAAGTTGTGTGAATAATATGTTGTTACTACATGTTATGTTGGGCTGATAAAACTCACCCACTCATGATCCAAGTTGAAACCCTGCATGAACCGATTTGTGTTACAGGCCAAATCATTCCATGGAATTTTTCTCCTCTGATGTATTTTTGGAAAGTTGGCCTGCTTTGGCATATGGTAATAATGTAGTTCTTAAACTGCTGAACAAACACCTTTGTCTATCCTATGTGTCAAAGCTTTTCTATGAGGTAATAATAATATAATTTTAGTAATTAACATCAAAATTCTTCAAGTAAGATCTTATCAGTAATGTTGTTCTCATCTTGATTGCTTTAACGAGATCCATTAAGGTTGGTAAAATCATTCTTGGATTGGCAGCACAAAGCAATTTAAAGCCAGTAACTTTAGAACTTGGTGGGAAATCACCTTTCAGTCTCTGGTACTGGTTTTGATAAAATGCCATTTTAACTCACTCAGGTTTTTAGAATTTTAAGTTTATCCCTACACTTAATATCAAAACTTTAATGTTTCATTCAAATATATGTGTTTCATTTTTAAACTTTATAGAACGTGATGTTGAGTCTTTCGGGTTTTTAAAGTTTAAAGGTTATCTATATACTTAATATTAACACTTTTATGTTTCACTCCTAACCTTTTATGTTCTATCATTAAACTTTGTAAAACGTTGCTTTTACTCATAACTTTAGAGTTTATCTTTACATTTAATATTAAAATTAAAAATTTTATTTTTCACTCATAATTTTTAGTGTTCCATCCAAAAACTTTATAAAGCGTTACATTTACGTCTCAACGTAAATATTTTTTGAAAACAAATTGTGTCAAATATAATGTGTTTTCATTCGACAAAATAAATTCGATTACTATATTTTTGACGCCGCCGCAACGCGCGGCGGGCAACGTTGCTAGTTACTAACAAATTTCAAACAAACATTGAGCAAGTATCATGTGACGATCAATTTGTACAACCCTACTAATTAGGAAGATAAAGCTATTGAAAACTATCCCAAATCAAGGAGTAGTTTTGTCCTAGTAGTAATCTTTGGCTTTCAAAATGGAATGTCATGTGTTCAAATCCCTCTCAAGGCGAAATATGGATCCTTGAGAGGTCAGAGGGTTTTCCGGTACGGTTTCCTCCTGGAGTGGTGGTGGGGTCTCAACGGAGGTCATGATAACTAGACATTGGTGACGTAGCCTGATTTTCAGTGGTTTACACATTGAGATCAAATGCCGTTAAAAAAAAAAAAAAGCAATCGGGAAGGCACAAATTGATGATGGGTCATTCCGAGAGGGTCAGCCAAACTAGAGATGTTATTATAGTGACTATCGCACTAATGAAGCTATAGCCATGATCAGGGAGTTTTGCAGAAGGACGAGTTATGACCCACTCATGCAACCACAACACCGTATTTTTTTGTTTGAGACACGTAAGGCTCCATCAGTCCATCCACGTAATGCAGAAACATTAAAAGATCATACTGCTTGTTTAGGCTGAGTGACATGGATGGCCCTAAGAATTCAAGTGCCCCGTACGTACTGAGAAAAAAAGCTCCTAGTGAATTGTAAACTTGTGTTTTTTCGGTTTTTTATTTGGAGATATAAGTAAATATATATAATTTAAAAACGATTTTAAATTTTTTGTGTCCTTATGATAAATGAGCCGTGGACGGAGGTCGAGTTTGCCCCTCCCTAGGGCCTCCCATGCTGAGTGAATAACATTCAGCGTTGTTTGATTGGTTCCCGCAATCCCGAGACCTTGACATGACCCTAAGACTATCCACAGCGGTCACCCCACTAAAAATCTCTCCCCACCGAAATTTCCTGACACGTCATCACCCCACTGAAAACCTTAAAACCCCACAATGGTCACCCCACCGGAAAACTTTACCCATTGTGTGAGAGAGGAGAAAATTGTATGTGAGAGAGAGGAGAGCGGGGAGCGGGGGCCGCGCTCCCCTTGATTTTGAGCCCGCCGGTGTGCCCGCTTGGCCCCGCCTCACCACTTGAGTCCCGCCGGTTCCACGGCTTACCCACTATGGGTGGTCTAATGACCATGATTCAAGTCGTCATGCTTAGTTTACTAATTGTTGCTTCTTATTCATATTTTGATGTATGAATTATGCAATTTATTGTATAAATTGTATTTGTGTCTTTACTTGTTTCATTCATTCGTTATCTAGTGATTGATTATTAATTGGCATCTACTAAGTATAAAGATATATGAGTCGTATATATAAGTTGATATACAAATTTCAATACCATGTGACATTCATTCAACCTTACACAAAAAATAGCATAAACGAGAAAAGATACAGCGCGTTACAGCGGGGTGATACGTTTAAAACTCGCAATGTTATAGTGTTGCGATGCGACTAAAAAAACACAAGAACTCACATCGGTTTAATAATGCATATTGAAACACAGACAGAAAACACTATTAAATCCGGAACGTTATGGTAAAACAATTTTAAAAATGTAATTTTAGGAAGAGACATTACGGTATAAGAATTTTAAAAAAGAATTCAACAGGAAAAAATATAAGAAAAATCAAAAAGGAGAAACATAAATAAAACAATATACACGGGTATCAAACCTGCGCCATTGGCCAACTAAAAGACATGTATAAACCAGCTATGCTATGCACTTGTTTATATTCATTAAACGAACAAGTATAGATTATTATCAACAATGTCAATCCAAACAAAGTTCATGTAGAAACATAGACCAATTTGAATTTTTAACGTCGCATCACACCGTATTATATTTGACTTCATGGACCAATTTGAATTTATAACGTCACATCACATCGTATTATATTTGAATTGACTTGACTCGTTTTATAGCAAAATTTCTGTCGAAATATAGACAAACTTGAAACGTACAAAAAAGTAACCACGAAACAAATTATATTTGACTCGACTCATTTCGGAAAACATTTACATCTAAATGTATATAAACGAATTTATTTTCACATAAAAATGAGTTAAGAGAATTAAAGTGATATTTTACCAAGTTATAAGAAATTATAAGAGGTAAAAATAAGATGTTAAAAACGTGAAAGGTTATAAATGGATTCTATTAGAAATTAAAGAGGTAAAAATTCAAGAAAAAAGAAAAAGAAAGTTGGGCTCGTTTGATATGACCCTGGATTGCTATAAACGAATTTATTTTCACATAAAAATGAGTTAAGAGAATTAAAGTGATATTTTACCAAGTTATAAGAAATTATAAGAGGTAAAAATAAGATGTTAAAAACGTGAAAGGTTATAAATGGATTCTATTAGAAATTAAAGAGGTAAAAATTCAAGAAAAAAGAAAAAGAAAGTTGGGCTCGTTTGATATGACCCTGGATTGCTATATCGCTAAAATCTTATACAATTTTATATGCAGAATCATATGATGAAAATGTAACGAAAAAATTATTAGCTAGCTAGGATTTGAACCTAGGTTGATTTCTATGAGGAGGCAGTGGCGGACCCAGAAAATTTTTTCATGGGGGCGAAAAAATTTTAGGTCATTTGAGGATCATTATATAATAATTTTTTTTCTCTTTATTCAGATCGCGTTAGGTTGAATCGGGTCGAACCATGTTAAAAAAAGCAAACAAACTTAATTTCATATATAAAAACATAATAAAAATACAATATATCTAAAGTTACTCTTATGCCTGGTAAAATAGGAGGGTTTGGTTGTGTTAGGTAGCGGGTCAGAACGAATGCGGGCCAGGATGGGTGCAGGTTATGATGAGTTTTAAGGAAAATCAGTTTGGGTTTAAAAGGATCATTTTAAAAAACTTCAATTTTGTTCAAGTTAAAGTGAATTGTAACTAAACAAATTGTTTAATTGAATAATTTTAGTGATTTTCTAATCAAATATAATACTGATCATTCTTATCTGTTTAAATCCATTATATTCACATAATTTTTAAGTTATCCATCTTAACACGCGTTGTGTTAAGGTGTTAGTCATCTCAACCCATTTGAAGTTATGATTTTATATTATATGGTTACCCATTTCAACCTAAAATACATTAATTATTTACACAATTTTTGCATTTATCTTGTTATGAGTTAAGATTGTTAGGCATAGTTGTTCCTATTGAGTTTTATTTTTAGAAGTATATCCAAAACAACATATATGGAGACTTTTTTAAGTGTCTCTTTATCAAAAAACAAGTATAACTATCACTTAAAATCTCAACATAAATCCAATTATTTAAAGTTAAGGGGGGCAATTGCAAAATATTAAGGGGGTCGATCATGATTTTAACATATATATACTACTAGAAAAAAAAAATTTCAGGGAGGGCGGCTGCCCCCCCCCCCCCCAAGGCTTGGGGTGGGTACGCCACTGTGAGGAGGTATGAGTTCTACCGTGAAGCTATCTCAACTTAATTGTTAGAAATTCAGGCCTTGTTTGGGATTTCATCTAAAAATGACTTATTGAAATATTGGTTTTATTAAAAGTCATTAAGTCAATAAGTTTTTTGTCTAACCTAAAAGAACTTTTGAAAATGATTTTTTTGTAAAAGTGTGATAAGTTGGTTTTCAAAAGCTAAAAATTCTAGTTTTTCAAAATAACTTATGACTTATTGACTTAAAATTACAAATTTACCTCACTCTTTACCCTTTACCTAATAACATTAAATTATGTCAATAAAAAATGTTCTTTTTGGTTATTTTGAAAAAGTTAATCCAAACACATTTTTAAAAACTTTATTTCAAAAAATCATAAGTTAATAAGCATTTTTAACAAAAAGTCCTTTTGAAGTTAAATAAACAATCCCAAACAGGACCTCAATTATGTATGTATATAGAGTTAATTATATACTTATTTATCTTCAACATTGCTAGATGAGATATATTTTTTTGTATGTATATAAAGTTAATTATATACATATTTATCACCGACATTGTTAAATGAGATTTTTTTACTAAACTAGTGTTTATGGTAAAAATATTTACCAAAATAGTGTTACTTGAAAAATAATTACCAAAATGGTGTTTTTTTAGACTTCTATCCATCTAAGATTGCTTTTTGAGTTTAACTTTAATTAATTACATTATATATACAATTAATATTTTTTTATATAATTGTTCTTAAAATATTTAAATAAAAACTAAGCAAGATTTAGAATTCACTTTATATGTATATTTAATATATATAAAAAATTAAAAAGCTTTTTACTAAAAATACGTATGTATTTTACATTTAATATTGAATAAACTTTACGAGGAAAAACAAATCCTTTTGAATTAAATATTTTTAGTTTAAAATTCAATTTTTCTAAATACGTTTTTTTGTTAATTATTATTTTTTTAAATATTTTATTTATACAAAAGAGTTTTTTTAATATTTATATAAAGTAAAACCGTCTAAAAACATATCACTACATGTATTTTAATATTTATATAAACTAATATCACCTAATAAACTATTTTCAACAAGTAAAATATATTTTTTTAAATCCATTAAAAAAAACATGTTTAGCTAAATTAAAGTTTAACTAAACCAAAATAATGTATGTAGTTTTTTTTCAAAAAGTGTTATTTTTTTACGGCTAAAACTTTTATTAACATTAACTCTAAAGTACATGAGAATAATTTTTAGAACTAACATGTATTTAAGAAATAATATATAAAAAAGTTTTAACAGGAAAAAAATAATGCTTTTTGAAAAAATGAATCAGTGTTATTTTGTATTACTATAGCTAAACATGTTCTTTATTAATGGATTAAAAAATATTATATTTTACTTTTTGAAAATAGTTTTTTAGAAGGTATTATTGTATAAGATATTAAAATACATGTATTGATATGTTGTTAAACGGTTTTCCTTTATAAAAATATTGAAATAACTCTTTTGTATAAATAAGATATAATATTTTGAAAAAAATTAAACGCATTTAGAAAAATTTAATTTTTAACTAAAAAATATTTGTTACAAAAAGATTTATTTTTCCTACTAAAGTTTTCAATATTAAATAGAATACATACGTCTTTTAGTAAAAAGCTTTTTTAATTTTTTACATATATTAAATATACATATAAAGTGAATCGTAAATCTTGCTTAGTTTTTATTTAAATATTTTAAGAACAGTTATATAGAAAAAATTAATTGTAAAGAGAATGTAATTAATTAAAGTTAAGTTAAAAAGTAATCTTAGATAGATAGAAGCCTAGAAAACACCATTTTGATAATTATTTTTCAATCAACACTATTTTGGTAAATATTTTCACCATAAACACTAGTTTAGCAAAAAACTCGATATATATCATATAGTGTTAGATGGGGTCTACACCGACGTTGGGAAATCCAAATAAGAGGCCACACTTTATAAAATCCCTAATATGGATTTAGAGAATGTAATATTTTACTAAAAAAAAAATAGGGTATGAGACAAGAAAGAAAAATTAGACCTTATAAAAAAATTAACTTATTAATTTATATATAAAAAATTAATAATATAATATATTAAAAAAAATTGAACCCTTTAAAAGACCAGAAGACCAGGCACGAGGCAGTCGCCTACTTTGTCCCTCCATTAGCCTGCTCTGATTATACTATATTACAAGAATAAGTAAATACTATTGGCTACAATCTTAGATACCATCACCTTGGTGTTCATTTTGATGCACCATCTCTTTCTACTTGTTTTTTTTTTCATATCAAGAACCAACAAACCATCGATGATGATTGTGTGCTTTTGAAGCAGAGAGAATGATGGTGTGGAAACAGAGATGAATGCCATCTCCAGCTTCATCAATTAGTTGCAGGAGTTTGATGAATAAAAAATGGAGGCATCATTTCCATTAGTTTACCTCACATGGTATAAGACCTAAAGGACAATGTAGTCTTACCAAAGCCATTCTAAAGGGTTAAAAAAAATCTCACGCATATAAAAGTAATCCTGTAATTAATTGTACATGGATATTTGTTGAATACATATACATATATATATTTGCTTATAAAATAAAAAATATGTTTCATAATTTCTCGTAAACAATTGATATTTAATAAAATGATATGTAGATAAATGTCAGAAATCCACTCAAAATATAAAAACAAAATCTTAGTAAAATATTAAATAAAAAACAAAACTCCAAGATAATATAAATTCGGTACAAAATAACAAAAATATAGCACAAAACAATCTTGTAAAAAAATACATTACAAAAAAGAATATAGTATAATTAATAATATAAAAAACTACTATAAAAAATAAGTTTCTTATAATTTTAGACAAAGTTTTGTTCATATTTGATCACATCCCATATATAAATTAAATTGATAAGATGTATATACAATATTATATACTTAAAAACGTATTAGGTTTTTTATTGTTTCGTTTAATTATCAGTTGGTTTGTTTATTAGTTGTTTCAAAATAACTGCTTTAGCATAATTCTTATCTATCAACTACATATAAATTTTAATCAAAATTTAATAGAGTTAAAATTTAATTTTCTTTTATAACTTTAAATGTATAATATTTTGTAACTTCCTAAATATAGCATATGATCATTAGTTATTTTTATTAGTAGTACAACTTCGTCATTGATTATACTTATTTGTTTTGTTAACTAGGGGTTTACCCGCGCGTTGCCGCGGTAACCCCATATTAATACAAAAAATGATATCTAATAAGCTAAAATTATGTCAAAAAATATATTAAGTCATATTACTCTATCAATATAAATATTGATATCTAATTATGATAGCAGTAACAACATCAAAAACACGTTACAACAGTTTTCACTCTGACTCAAAATCCTAAAGTGTATCCGTTATAAATGTGTCTATCACACGAAAATAAAAAAATGTCGTGCCTAGTTATAAAATATAGCATTAATAAACACGAACATAAGACCACTAAACAAAACGGTAACAAATTAATTATTATTTAACAATTAATGTTATTAATTAATTTTGAGTCTATTATCCTGCTGTGGTAAAAACATAACGAATATCAAAACGTAAACAAAAAACTGTTGTAACGCCTGTCAATCCATCCTTAAACATTAAATCAAAACATGTGCAAAACTTTTCACTGTTAATTAATTAATTATTATTATTATTATTTAATTATTATATAATAATTAGTTTTAGTATTATATAATAATAATGATCATTATTATTAATTAATATTTAATTATTATTAATATAATTAACAATTATTAAATATTAATTATAATCACGGCTTGTAGCCGCCTTTTAAACTCACTCTGTCATGGTGACAGCATCACGAATATCAAAATGTTAACAAAAAATTGGTTGCAACGGCTGTCAATCCATTTTAAATCAATAAATTAAAACGCGTGCAAAAGTTTTGACTATTAATTATTATAAAGCAATTAGTATATTAGTATTTTTTTGAACGACCTAGTACGACAACACCCAAGACGGAATTTCAAACGTCTTCTTGGGTTTGACGCTCTGTGTCGTACCCCCGAACCCACCCTAGGAGAAATCTCACAACTGGGTAAATCTTCTGACCTTGGCTCAACAAATATGTTTCGGCCTGCATTAGAACCTAAAACCTTCTATACAGAAGTTAAGGAGGTACCATTAAGCTAGAAGAGTATTAAATAATAAATTATTTAGTTATTATTAATATTATATAATAATTACTTTCTATTAAATATTGTAATACGGCTGCATGTAGCCGCCGCTTATTTTGACCAAAAATCGTATATTAATATATAGATTAAAAACCAACTTTAGTTTGTGAGGAGAAACTACTGTTCAATTTGGTATGCCTTTTTATGCGTGTGGTACAAGTATTCATGCGTGATTCTTTGAGAATAAGCTTCTTTGTTTCTCATTTCTTACCTACCAGCCACCGATCGCCTTCTCCTCCTCTCCCGCGAATCAAGGGAGGTTTCCTTGGTTTCTCTGGCTTATTCCTATTTTCCGGTGACTTATGGTGATTGAATGTGGTTCTCATCCCCATAGCGATGTCTATCTCATGATTTATCTCTGTTTCCAACTTCATTCGGCTTCATCTGCTGTTTAGTAGTAGCGACGGGATAATCAACCGAGATGAAGCATGGGTGATTGATGTTTGTTGTTGCCGATGGTCGTTTCATACGTCGTTGGCCTTGGCAGCGATCATCATTGATTTGTGTGAAATTGTTACTCTAGACGACTAGGAAGACGATTGGGATTTGAGAAAACAGGGGAAATTATGAGCGAGGATGTTAAGGATCGGTTTGCACGAAGACAGATTAATTATTATCATGAAGAAGCGAAGGGGGTTTTGTATTTGCAGTTCTGTTCTAGCAAGTGTCCTGTGATGGAAGGGTTTTTGGTTTCCTGTCATGTTCGGGTGTGTAGGGAATTGCCACCATCAACAATAATCATATATTACTACAAAGAAACATGTCAATAACATAAAAATGCACCATTTTAGGACCTTTTTCCTTGAATCTTGAGCTTTGCAGTACACTGTTCTAAAATTTGTGTTCATTCTAATGGAGGTGGCTTTGATTATGTTCATTGCACTTGACAGTAATTGGGAAAGGGTATGATACTCAAATCACTGAACAAGTTTATACATATATTGCTATAAAAAGCAGTTAATGAATCATATTATCAAATTATTAGGATCTGCCCTTAGACCCAACTGGAGAGATTGATAGATTTCAAGAATTTGTTCAATCGGATATTGAATTTTGCAAGTGGATTGGCATTGCAGTTATCATAGTTCAGGTTAGTATTTTCATAATCTTATAGGAAGAATGCCATACATGAATAATGGTTTTCATTAAGTTATTTGGTCCTCTATATATGTGATTGCATTTGATATGATTGTGTCCAACAGTATTATGCTTTTGTAGTGGCTAAGGGTAGATTGAAATATAAAATCTAGATAAATATGGTAAAGTTTAGGGTTTACTTTATCATAGCCATTAACCAAGAACTGAGTTGAATCTCAATTTGGACAGATAACTTAGTGTAATACAATCGACTTAGGTAACCATTTTGTTAATTTTATTCTATCTTATTTTGATTTCTCAAAGTTGTAAGGGGATTGTAACCCTATGCAAGGAAGGAAGTAGTATTCAAGAGGCCAAAACCCTAATTTACAAATTTCACAGCCACATCCACTTTTTTTTTGCACTTCATTTGTTGTAAATGTTCTCTTATTTTGTGACAAATTAGTACTTTTGGTGCGTTGAAGTTACGATCTATAACGATCTTCCTAGCAAATTGAAAAACAAAATGAATTCTATTTGTTTGTGAATACAACGAATAACAAAAATAACCAGAGTTTAATAATGATGATGATGTTATTCTTATTCACAATTGCTTTAGTCTTATCTTATGTTTTGGATATATTGTAACCATTATTTGGAGGTTCTAGGTCTTTTTGTATACTAATATATTCAGAAATATTGATCTTTAAGAAAAACAAAGTTGTGGTTTCTATTGTATTATTTTGTGTTCTTGGGTTTTGTAGTTGTTACATCTGAGTTAATTTTAGGCTTAAGCAATCCCATAAATAGGCATAGATAGGCACATGTTTCACTGATGCTGCAAAATGATATATATATTATAAGATATGTGAAAAAACTCTCTGACATGGAGGTGTGATGTTTTCCAGGATTGAGTGTTGTATTTTCTTATTTTTACATACATACATACTTTCAATTGTCACTTTCTTAATGTGACAAGATTTAAGGTTTAATGTCGTCATAGTGATAGTCGTTGTGACATGTTTTGTATGTACGTTTCATATTTGAATTTTTATATTTAAGATATATCAGTTCAGTATATCAGACCCGCTGCAGCGTGCGGGTCCTTAATCCTAGTTATATTTTTAATTAGTATTAATAATATATAATAATCATTATAAAATTATTATTAATATTTAAATATTATTGCTATTCACTCGCAGTGATGTCGTTTGCCTTTTATATATATAGTAATAATATGTTGAACTAAAATCGATTTATCATGTTTTTATAGATTTGTCTTATGCAAACGTGTTGTCACTAGCAGCGTACCTGGAGGAAAACGTTGTTAGAAGCACTTAGAAGTTTAACTTATTTTAAAAATTATGAAATAATTTACTTTATAAAATAGGTATTAACATATTAAACTTTAATGTATAAAGACGTTGTGTCAAACGCTTAGGCCATAGGCAATTAGGCATATCTATAATTTGCAAATTATGCATACTTCATGGTTGAAAATTCCATGCTAAGGCAGGAAGGCTGGTATAGTAACTAGAAGCACGGGCGAAGGTACGGAGGACCGGGGCGACCGTCTTCCTCTTTTTTTCGTCAGTATTGTTACTATTCGGACACAATGGTTAATTTTTTTTTAAAATTTTGATTTCGCCCCCTCTCATTTAAAAAAAAATTATACTACCATCTCTTCTAAATATTTTTTTTTGTAATTGCACCAGTATAAAAACTCTCTTAAACAGCGGTCAACTAGGTTCATTTAAAACGGTTTAATATATAACCGTTGTATTTAATCAAATTATTTAAGATGATTAATAAAACTTGTTATTATTTAACATTTACAGCGGTTTTTTATTTCAAAAAGTTAAATAAGAATTCCGATTTTATTTGCAAAGTATTTATAATGGTTCAATATTAATTTCGATTAATATACGGCGGGTACTTTTTCAAAACTATTATTTCCCCTCTTTTTTAAAAAATAACCGCGGAAATTTCATTTACTTAATTCGATTTCCGCCCCTTAATTTTACCCCACCGCTAATTTCGTATAAACAATTTAAATCCCGTCTACTTTGTATTTTGATCATGGACTTCTAACCTTTTCCTTCTCAAGTCTCCATCTTCTCTGTGTGCATAGTCGCAGATCCTCACCACCACCTCCCTATTGACGCATCACCATCGAGACCACTCTAATGTTGTTTACCAGAACTCTAATATTGTTTGAGCTTACTCGCACAGCCATTGACGAAACCAATCCCATTGGTTCGACCTTATTCACAAATAACAGGTTCGACCTTACTCAACACTACGTTCACACTTTGGTTTGGGTTTTATGAGTTAATGTTATTTGATCTAAAGTTTTACTTGCTAGCTAATGTTGAATGGATGGATTTTTTTTACAGGAACCATGAATTTTATTATTTAAGGTCCATGACATACTACAGGTAAAATAATCTAAACATATAGAAAAAGAATGTTATCAATCACATTAAAAGTGTCATCTCATTTTAAACGAACGAACAATAGTTTTGGTGCCTTATTTAGTCGGGCATTATATTTGTGGTTTTTGGTACCTTATTTAGTCAGGCTTTATATTTGTTTTTTGTACTTTTGTTGCTTTATTTATTTTAATAATAAAATATTATTTATATTAAAAAAATTTATGAGCAATTGCTGTGTTGTGTGCTATTGACTAGGCAAGCAACAATCTACATGTAGAAAGGTTTATGTTATCATGCATATACTCATGTAGTGTTTTATATTTTTACTCCATGTCCATGACTCATTTTCTTATTAGCAACTTTAATTGATGATTTATTTTAATGCTATTTCATTTTTAGTATTTTTGATCTTTATTTATTTTGATGATTTATATAGCAGGATGGAAGCAACAAAGAGACCGATGAACTCCTGATAAAATTCACATTTCGTTGTGATGGTGAAGCTAGAGAAAACTAATTAATGATGAGATAAAAGTGTTGTGTGGAGGATTAATGATTGAAGAAACATCTTTAGTGTTATTTGTAAACTCTATTAATTTGTAAATGAATAATTCTGATATATATACACACGCCTTTTTGGTTGCTACTATATGGTTGATTATAATTAGTTTATAAATATTTCATTACATGGTTTGTAAATATTTTATTTTTAGTTTAATATAATTGATTAATATATAACTGTTGTATATGGTTGAAAATAAAAGAATGTGTGGTTTATGTTTATATCCCAAAAAGAGGGTCATGCCAACAAAAACAACGGTCTCAATAAGGATATATTTATTGTTTTAAGACCTTTTAAAACGGTTCTATATCTTTAAAGACGGTCATGCATATGATTTATTTAAACATTTTAGATCATTTTAAAACGGTTCTTGTATTCTTTTAAAACGGTTCAAACCTTTTACAACACTATCATTGACAATGATTGAGGAACCGTTTTAAAAGATCCAAAAAACCATTGTTATTGTCTGTTTTTTGTACTATGGTAAATAAAAAATTAAATTCCAAAGTTACCCACATATTAAAATCTCTAATTTTTTTGTTTCCCTTCATTTCTCTTAAATATAGTAAATTACGGTTTTGACACTTGTGGTTTAAGTGTTTTAACTAATTCAACTCAAAATAAAATTTCTATCATTACAGCACCTGTGGTTTATACAACTAACGGTTTTGGCCCTCAAACCTAAGTATGGTTAGGGGTCAAAACCGTTAGTTTTTTAAACCACAGGGCTTCATTGATAGAAGACTTTATTTTGGGTTGAAATAGTTAAATCATTTAAACTGCATGGGCCAAAACCGTAATTTACTCTCCTAAATATTTAAATCTCTCCTTCTCCTGACTTATTCGTACCCTAATTTCTTTTTTTTCCTTCCCCATCGCAGAGAATTTTCTTTCCTGAATTTCGTCCCCATCAGTCCACCGCCACATGTTCCAAGCCACCAGCCATCCCATATACTTGTTTGATGAAGAAATTGTTGATGCAAATCAAGATAAACGTAAAAAATCCTTAGCTAATCTCAAAGGTTGTCGAGCTGAATTGTAATTTTTCTTTCAGATATTTACTTTTTTTCACGCATAATGATAATTATTAGATACTTGTATTTTTATTGTTTGACCCGAACATTTAACCCGAATAACTGAGATATAACGATCAATTGGCAAAAAAATTTAGGTCGCGTAAATTTTGATCCCCCCTAAAAATAGTTTGAAGCTCCACCACTGACTAGAAGGTTAAACATATGATGAGGATTACTTGCTAACAACCTAACTAAGGACACATAAATCAGTGTATACAGTGGTAATATCGATCAGTGAAATAACTAGTTAAGTGTATACTACCAAATAAATTTATAATTAAATGCTCTAATAATATTTACGCCTAAATGATTTTTTGTCTTTTAATTAACCAATACTTTATTTTCGTATAATTTTTAAAAATTTTAAGTAAAAATTTTCTCTTTTAGCCTTCAATTTGACAAATTATTCATCGATCTAAGCATATACTAGCAATCAAGCTTGCTAGTTGATACCATTCTATTAATTTTAAATTAATATAAAAAAAAGGGTTATATGTAAAAGGAGTTTGTATGTCTTTAGTGAGTTTGAGTAGGTTAAAATGATGTAATACGATTAATTTGATTGGTTGTTATTGGTGGATCTAAGGTTTAGGGAGGGGGATAAGGCCCCCGTAAGAGCCATGATAAAATGTTAAAACATTTTTTTTTTAATTTTACTTAATTTTGAAATAAAATATGGGCGTAAATGTGATTAAAAAAAGGTATACATTTGATAACAGGGGAATATAATTGAAGGTAATCTATGATTTAACTTTGAAATTCATTATTAAATTTCTCTAAATATTTTGAAAGTTTTTACATGGTTTTAACTAACTCAACCCGCCAAAACCATTTTTATCAACTCATTTTTTCCTCTACTTAAAAAAAAAAAATCTGAATCTACCACTAATAGATGTTTGAGTGAGTTAAATATGTTGAAGAAAGACAAACATTTCTACTCTAATTTCAAGAGTACGTTTGTATCATACTAGAGTTTTTTTTTTTTGTATTATTGTTATTATTATTATAATTTGATAATATACAATTTTATAAGAGATTAAAAGGGTTATGAGAGAATAATTGATTTTTTAGTAATTTGATTCGTTGAGTTTTTATTAACATACTGGAAAACTAATAAAAAATATTTCATGTTTATCTATAGAAACTTATTTTATTGTAAAAGAACCTCTTAATTCCCTAAGACAGCAAATCATATCATAAACAACTTAATTAATTACGTTACCTGAATAAAAGATCTATAATATTTTAAATTATCAATAACAAATGTTATTTTCGTAAAGTTACGATATTTATAACATAACATAAAACATCATATCTAGCTATTATATCTAACATGAATCAACGTATCTTCATCCTTTATTTTATTCTTTCATCGCTCAATTCTATTCTTTCTTCACAACATAGGCTTAGGTTTTATAAAGTTATAACAATACAAAAAAAATGGACAGTAAAGATTGTCATTAGGTAAGAGTAAATTACGAAAAGACAAAAAATTTAAATTTAAATGTAATAACCATGAATGTAAATAAAGAATGAGACTAATATTTGTTATTTTTATGTAATTTCATAACATGTATGTTACTTATATTTGTTATATTGTTGCTACAACTATAATCTTGAACTTAAGTAACAGGAATGAGTTGATTTAAATAAATAATTAACGTATTTTGAGTTAGAAAAAGTAAAATCATAACATAACATAAGTTATGATAGGTGACAATTTAATACAATATGTGTTAAGACGGATAACTTAAAAACTATGTAAATAAATAATAATATATATGATAAGAAAATTATTAAAGATTTTTCAATTACTATTTGTTTAGTTATATTTTGACTTACACTAAATTGAGGATTTTTTTCAAAAACAACTTATTTAGACCCATACTATTTTCGTTTAAAACTTGTCATGACTCACACTTATCATGTTACGCACCCATTTTAACATTTTATGCACCCGATATAACTTGTTATTTTGCAAGGCTTAACTGTTGTATAGAATTATGATGTTTGCAACACCTATATAATTAATTGGATTTCATTTATGAAATTAATTATTTTTGTCGTTGTATACGATAACCAATGATAGTACGTAGTTTACTCGAGAAAATAATGATTGATCAAATAATTGAGTTTGTGCTTGAAGCTTAAATCCGGCGTGATTTTTGGGTCATACTACCTATCATTTCCTTGACTTATACTTCTTCACCCAAAAACTTAGAAACAAAATTAAAATTATATGTCAACTTAATTAATAAACTAATAAAATCCAATATATATCTCAGTCTATTGCAAAATTTTATTCATATTTTTCTTTTTTTACATGATTTTTTTTTCATAAACAAAATAAAAGAATAAAAATATGATTTGAATTTTGAAAAGACGTTTTTTCAACAAATAATAATATATGATTCTTTAAACGATTTATAATGTAGTATCTGGCTCAAAGAGTTTTGTGTTTAAATGGTTTCACATGCATTGGTGGTATTATATATATATATATATATATATATATATATATATATATATATATAGGGAAAGATCAAATAAAAAGTCCATTTTGCCTAAGAAGGCTAAAAAGGATTTTTAAAACCTCGAAAACCGACCTAAACGAACTCCGATTGAACTCATTTCGATGGCGTTGGAATCGTCTCATCGAACCCTACAATATTAGCTATTAAGTTTTAGTTTTAATAACAACTTTTAAAGTTTAGATTTTAGGGCTTGGTTTTGGCTTTTTAGGTTTTATCTTTAGCTTTATGGTTTGTTTTTAAAGTTTTGGTTTTAATATTTGGGTTTATTGTTTACAATTTAATGTTTGTGTTTTAGTGTTCAACAAGACGGTTCCAATGATGTAAAAATGAATTCAATCGGAGTTTATTTGGGTCGGATTTCGTGTTTTTGAAAATCCTTCTTAGCCTTCTTAGGCAAAATAGACTTTTTAGGGGAACCTTCCCCTATATATATATTATTAAATTGAGAATAATTGGTTGGAAAAACAAGAAGGTGAGTGTGCCAGGCTTGCACTCTAAACCTGGAAAAGGAATCCGTCTTCCCATTAGGTTAGATTAGGTTGGGTTTGCTTCAAAGCCAAACCGATTCCCTCCATTCACTTCTTACTTGCATCCATGCACATGGAATATATATATATATACACACACACACACACACAAATATACATACATATATATATATACCTTATTATCAATTATTATGAGTATATATTATTTATTCACTTCAAGGAACGAATTATATAACAATAGACGACATTATTTTCTAACTAATTATAATAATAACTACATAAATTTTATGATAGATAAAAGTTAGATTTAAATGTAACTTTTATAAACCATTTATCTTATAAAAATTAGTAAACATTCATATACATCTTAATACTAATAAATAAAAATAACTAGGAACACACTCGTGACCATCTAATTCTTTGTTTTCTTATATTTCTCACCTATTTAATTATTGATAAGTGTTATTTGGTTATCAAGTAAATAATAATTAATATATTATTAATCAAATAAATTAGTATGAAATATCTAAATAATCTATATTTATTTTCAAAAGCTTATATCTAGATCTCAAAATGTCACTTCCATCTAAATCACAAAATATCATAAAGTTAAATTTTTGTTTGTTTAAATATTAAAAGATGAGAGAACAATGACACTAATAGTTTTTATATGAGTATTTAAAAAAAAATTAAATGTAATTAAATGATTTAAATGGTAAAAAATATACTGTGTAAAAATAACTGATTTTAAAAAATCCAAGCTCTTGTTCTAAATTTTTTTTATATATGTATTAATGTTATAATTTTAGTTAATTTAACTTTTTTTAAAAGAATATTTAAAGAAGTAAAAATACTTTAATTAATATTAATTACATAAAAAAAGTTGACATATTGAAAAAAAAAGTATTTTATAAATTAACTTATTAAAATTTATAATTATGATATCAAAGTTGAATTCTTTAAAAATATATAGTATATGTTAATTGATTACATTATATTTTATTCAACTCGTATATTACATTCTTTATTTAACCAATGTAATACACATGATTTTGAAGACAACTTTTTAAGTACTAAGTATGTAACATATTATTTATTTAACACGTGTAACATATGAGATTTTATATTCATAGATATTCTTACAAATATCGCAAACTTAGCCTAGTGGTTAAGTCTTGGCTCTTTCTCTTTGGAGACCAGTATTTAAGTCTCACTGGTAACACTTTAATGGATACCAGGTGATGGGAGAAATATTGAGTTTAATCTCAGGCTTTGAATCAATATTGGGGGGGAGGGGGCCATGGTTTACCTATTTCACATGGTTTTAGCGCGTACGGTATCACTGTTGGAGATCGAGGAATCGATCTTAGTTTCTAACCGCCAGGGTAACTGAAGTGCCGTTCAAAAAAAAAAGATATTCTAATAAATTAATACGTTGGATATATACATAAATATTCTGTAAGTATATATGAGTAGTTGGTTTTGTAAGATAGTAACTTCCAAGGTTGGAAAGGAAAAGCTCAATCGGTGGACATACTCACGGAGGCGTCTTCTATTTATTTCTCTTCATACACGCATATATACACAAACATATGCATATATATACATATACATATATGCATATATACACTTATACATATACGTACAAATTAAAAAGAGGCCTAGATATATAATGGAAGCTAATGATGATGGTGATGCTATGTTCATGGGTGCGATGACAACCCACATAAAGGGTAAACGCACAAAACGCCGGAGACCATCACCGGCGCTTACGCTAACCCTAGCCTCCACCTCCTCCTCCTCCACCACCAGTGAAACCAGTGCTCCACCCAACCACAACGGGTTCTTTCAAATGCCCAATACAACAACTTCCATTGACTTCACCAACATATTTCAAAATAACCACACCATGATCACCAACGACCAAGATATAGCCAATTGCTTAATGCTTTTGGCTCAGGGCCACCAACCATTGGCACGGCTTTCATCCAATACGGACATGCCAGTGGTGGTGCCTGTGCAATCACGATCATATGTTTACGAATGTAAAACATGTGATCGTGGTTTCACTTCTTTTCAAGCCCTTGGTGGGCATAGAGCTAGCCACAACAAATGCAAGGATGTACATGATCTAGCCACAAACAAGACCTTATTATGTAACCCTAGTAGTTCCACCAAAGGACCTAAGGTCCATGCATGTTCAATATGTGGTTCGGAGTTTACATCTGGTCAAGCACTAGGTGGACACATGAGGCGACATCGGTCCATGACCATGGCTACTACAAGTATGGCTGCAACGACCTGTAACACATCAATTAGAACTCCAGGGTCCAAGAAACACAAAACCATGCTACCGTTGGATCTAAATCTTCCGGCTCCAATCGACGATGATCACTGCGAGGAAATCGATGATTCGTTTGGATCGAACAACCAAATCATCATCTTTTCTGCACCTGCATTGGTTGATTGTCATTTCGATCAGATCACATGATCTATTAATTAGGTATGCTAACAATATTAATATTTGTTGATAATTAGATTCCTTCAAATTCTTTTAATTAATTTGTTAATATGAGTTCATGATTCATAATGATTGTAACATTAGATTGTTTCACGAGTTAATTGACAAGTTAGAATTCATGAATTGAGCTTTGTTTATTATATTTCTATGTATTGATTCTTTGTTAAATGTTAATCAACATTATTAACTCCATTTTTTAAAAAAATTGGGTAATATCAATGCTTTAAATACCTGACGAGTCTTTAAATTAACCGGCCATGCTACCTGTTCACTAGTCAGATTGATTAGATCAGTTGAAATGTTTAACACAACTGGACGAGTTACATTATGTTTCTTGTTCCCATCCCGATCCAATCCATGGTCCGTGGGCAATGCGTACCTAGCTACATAGTGTCTTGAGGGAGGGCAGTCACCCTCTTTAATTTTTTTTCAATAGTATATATATGTTAACATCCTATCCACCGCTCTTATAGTTGGCAATCACCCCCCCCCCCCAAAAAAAAATTGCATAATCGAAATTATGATGAGAATTTAAATAATAGTTGTACTAGTTTTTTTGAAAAAAAATTGCTTAAAAAAGTCTTCATAAATGTTGGTTTGAATATATTTTAAAAAATAACTCTATAGAAAAAACTTTAGATATACTATATTTTTATTATACTTTTATATATAAAATTTAGTTTAATTGTCTTTTTTACATAAACCCACCCGATTTGACCCAACGTAACCTGAATAAAAGAGAAAAAATTTATTATATAGCAATCCTTGATCAAGCATAAAAAATTTTCGCCCCCAATAGAAGAATTTTTGGTCCGTCACTGCATGGATATGGTTGAAGTTAAGAGATGGATGTATTATATTTACTTTAAAATATTTTTCAACAAATTGAATGCTGAGACGCAAATGTCTAACTATAATATCATATATGCCCATGTATAGATAATGTCAATTTCGTTTAATTTTATCCACTCACATGCATGTTGCCTATCGTTGACCTTGTTTAATAAGTGAAATTAGTTTAGACTAAATTAAGAATACTAGTCACATATGTAATTATTGGGAATATAGTTTACTAAATATATTTCAAAACAACACGCAACAAAATTTCACTCATTGAGATATGACTATAAACAGTTCAAAATTTAATATGATTGAGATCAAATAATAGCCCTTTATATATATTTTTTTTGTATTAAATATTTGATTTTTTGTACTGACTTTTTTTTTTGTACTGGTTTTGATTTTTGTTCAAAATTTAATATGATTATAAATACCTCGTAATTTAATATATACACACATGCACATGATTGAGATCAAATAATAACCCTTTGTATTTTTATTTTTTTATTAATTTTTTTTACTGGTTTTGTTTTTTTACTATATTTTCTTTTTATGTTTTTAACGTGCCGTATATACACATGTGTGCGTGAGTAAGTATGCATCTCGTGACATGACTTTGTACATATTCGTTAAAGTCAAGTCCGCAAAATCAAACATGCATTTCGCAATGGTTTTTCGTCAAGCAATGCAAATTAAATCGGAACCAAACAAAATCAAAACCATTACTTCATTAATTGCAACCTATAGTTAATTAAGGTCTTTAAAGGTTCAAATATATCACTTTTAGCACCAATTAGGTTCACCATAAATTTTAGATCATATTTTCTATTAATTATAATATAAATTGAATTTTAGAAGAAAAAAAAGATTTTTGAGTGAAATAAATACGTTTATGAAGTAATTGCATATCCACAATATGGCCTAGTAGTAAACTCTTAGGGGTGTTTGTTTTTCCAAAAAGGTCTGCGTGACCTCTTATGTCTGCGCCGCGCAGACGCGGGCAGAGATTGGCCCTCAACAGACCGTTTGTTTTCTCGCAGACATTTCATTAAAAAAAGGTCTGCGCGGCCTCTTCTTGGCGCAGACGTGGACCAAGCTTTTTTTGAGCTCTTCCAACCTCTTCTTCCCTACCCACGATCCACACCTAATGAACCAAGCTTCCCACCGCCACATCCACGCCTCCCACCTCTGTCGGCCTCCACCGCCGCCTCCACCGCCGCACCTACCGCTGCGTCTTCTCCTTCACTTCTTCCCTACCCACGATCCACGATCTGAGCCCTTCTCCTTCACTTCGTTCGTTTTCCTTTCTCAATCTCAGCCGGCCATAGGCGATCCACCGCCGCTCTTCTCCCCAGGCGCGACCACTGCCTTCGTCCACCGCCGCCTTCGTCCACCGCCGCCCTCCTCAATCGCATCCCTTCGTCCTCCAAAACCCTAGGCTCGAGACCACCGCCGCCCTCCTCAATCGCATCCCTTCGTCCTTCCACGACGGTGATGGTGACGGTGATTGTGGTTCGACGATGATGGTGACAGCGGTGGCGGTACTCAGCTCGTGATGGTGACAGTGATTGTGGTTTGACGATGGTGACAGCCATGGGGACGGTCGTGGGTTAGGGTTGGGGAAGAGGTTGTGAAAATATTGAAAATGGGAAGAGGTTGTGAAAATATTGAAAAACAAACACCCCCAAAAGCTCTTCTTGCAGACGTGGTCCGTAGACCGCAGACGTTTTGCCTCTGAAAAAACAAACACGACCTTAAGCGAGTTCAAATGTTTAAATCAAACTGTTTAATTTTCTATCTTTAACCCCTTAAAAGTGGCTAGTTGGCAAATGCTCCGTTTTACCTGATCTCGTTGGTAGTATGGTATTTGATGGCCATATGAGTTTTTCGGTAAAGGATTCTTGCAGTAAAAAAATCTTTTCTAGTGAATTTTTGACATTCAATGATAATCAAAAGATGTTATTGAACTACTATGAGGGAAAGGGTTGACTATTGGAGAATTGGACCAACTATAAAATTATGTGTAGTGGTCATTCCACTGAAATTCTTCCTCATTGAAATTTTCTGTCACGTCATCACCCCAATGAAAACCTTAAAACCTCATAGTGGTCACCACACTCAAAAACCTTCCCCGCTGTGCCACATCATCACCACATCAAATGGTAAGTGGGTCCCAACTTTTTTTAACCCACCAATGGGTGAAGAGAAGGTCACACAGGTAGCGGCGTCGCCGGGGTAGGGGCCGGTGTGCCCCCCCCCCCCCCCCCCCCAAAAAAAAAAAAAAAAAAAAACTTTCATCCTCGCCGTGACAGCGGCTTGCCCATTAAACTCGGTCTAAGGGGTTGTTTGGTAGATCTAAATCATTAAGTGCTGGATAGTTAAGATATCTGAATGGTTAAGTGCTGAATGATATGTATTTTCCATTCAGCATGGTATTGGTGCTGAATGGTAAAGTGCTGAACTGAATCATTAAAAGTTAATTTAATTTAAACCAAACGTGTTGAATGGTTAAGTGTTGAGTGGTTCCATTAAGAGGTAAACAAACAACCCCTAAGGTTGATTGCAATGTGACATCATCGTTACATGAAACAATCATGGTGACGGCATCTTGCCACCTCTTCATCACGAGGCCAGCTAGAGGATAGCATGAGGAAATTGTTCAACTTCTACTTTCAATCAGGGTATCAAATAGTAGAACAAGTGGGTATCGAAAGGTTGGCATTTGATCGGTTTGAGGTTTATGTTTTCTTTCGTTTTTTTAACCATTTGTGGAAAATGTATAGAAACTTGATAGACACCCGGAGAGCTAGCTCAACCCTATACAGAAACTTGGGTGATCTTAGAAGCTGCAGGTAGATCGAGTGCAGTTGCACCTCAGGTCTAACAACGACAACTTAAAAGTCTTATGAATTCAGCCTACTGGTTGGGGTTTTACCATGTGATCGAGAGGTCATGGTTTCGAGCCATGTTAGGACGATTAAAAGGACATCCAGGTGAGGGAAGAAATCTTGAACTTAATCTCAGGCGCTGGACCAATGGGGGCGAGGGTTTGCCCATTTCAGGAGTTCCTGTACATCTGGTGTGGCTGTGTCTTACCTATGTCTGGTGGACCCTATTAAGACAACATACAAGGTATGTAGGATCGTCGTCGTTCAAAAAATTTTAAATCATATTTTTGGTAGTTTACAACATGATCAAATGCTTTTTGAGTAAATTGCTGAGATGGTCCATGTGTTTTTGTAGTATTTTACTCTTGGTCCATAGATTTTATAAATTACTCATATGGTGCCAAATTTAAAACATTTGTAACACATACAATTCTTAGGTAACCAAATTACCTTCACCTAAAGACTTTATGTGTCACACATGTTTAGAGTTTGAGATCATATGAGTAATTTATGAAACCTATAGATCAAAAGGAAAATCTTATCAAAACACATAGACTATCTCATCAATTTACTCAATGCTTTTATTAACAAAACTTGTATGATTTACAAACCACATAGAATCACTTGTTATTACTAGACAAATTAACACATCACCAATGTTAGTGGCAAGTTATTTACAAATCATAACTACAGAACATGACAAAAGACTGCCACTTGTCTTGTTACTATTCAGGCCCAACTCAGGTTTGCAGACAACTGCAGGATCACCATTTTAGTCTTTACATAAGGCGTATAGATGCCTCAACCACATTCCTAATTACATAAATAAATTGTAGATTTACCTGTATTTTTGGAATAAGAAGCTCACAAGACGGGTTAGATGGGTCGAACCATAAGACATGTTTTATGAGCAACAGCCACTGCCAGAAGTTCTGGCCTGGTGCTCTGGTTTCTGCTTCATTATGTTTCTCTTCACCACTGTAGACCCTTCTTCTAGAAGACTTGGGACCTCCATTATCTATATTACCATGGGTTATAACATGTCAGGATCAAATTGGGTTGACCCAGAAACTCTTTTTTTTCCTACGTTTAGAATTGGGGCTGATAGTGCTGATAGTTCTGACCATATAAACATTATCACTACAATATCAATTTTAATTCTTAAATTATAAACACTTTACCTTTAAAGCAAGTTCTTCAAAACATTGATGTACATTTTTTTGAGTTCTAGCACTACATTCAAGAAACAAACAACCACGCTCTTTTGCAAGAGCAGCACCTTCTTCTCTGCTTACAAACCTTTCAGAGTCCTGAAATAAAACTTTTTTAAACTTGGCTAAAGCAAAAAATGAATATAACAAACTTCAAATTAAACCGTCCAAAATTAATCACACATAGAAACACCCAGGGGTGTTCATAACCATGGAATGAGCTGTACAAACTAAAGGAAGTTAGACGGTAACCATTGAGATCCAAACAATTTGGTTTTCGCTGTTTACTGGCGCGGCCCAATGAAGTTGGCCGTGTAAACTCAACAGGCCGTTTAAGCTTTATTATTTATATATTATTTATATTGTTGGAATATGTTATTATTATCATGTGTAGTATAATCATGGACCATCTTTATCATTTTAAAAAGTTTGCTACAAAGTTACAAACAAACCATTTTGAAGAAAAAAATAGTTGACACATCAAACCTGGCCAGTTTAGTTTGTCTTGAAATCGTAGCTAGTGGCTTGACTAAATTTTTTTGTGAAGACCAACCGACCCAGATTGTGATATTAAACATTGAAATAGAGTATGGAGATTACTTTGTCAACTTTATTTCCAACAAGCATCTTCACACAGTCTTGATTAGTGGAGTAAAGATCCACTTCTTTAGCCCATATTTCAGACAAGTTTGTGAATGTCTCTCTCCTTGTAACATCATACACTGTAACACAACACATACAATGTTCAATGTATATCACCACTAAATATTTTATATTCATTACATAATGTGAATGAGAATAAAACAATATTTCCATTTAAGCTTCAAAAAATGCATTTATAAGCCTCGACATAGTTTACAGTTTTGGATTAAAATAGACTGTGTACCAAGAATAATTCCTTGGGCACCTCTGTAGTAAGAGCCAGTCAATGTCCTGAATCTCTCCTGTCCAGCTGTAACAAACAATATCAGATCAAAGATCAGGAACCATTAGTGGTGAATTTTTAGATTGGTAATATTTTGGAATTTTTACATTTTTTATGGCTGTTCCTAGAATTTCACTTGCATGCTTTGATATTATCTGAGAAGAGTGACTAAAAATAAAATACACACAACCAACATTGACATAATAAAATGCAAACATTAAGCATTATCTAGAATCAACTGTTCAAAATTGTTGGAAAAAGTTGGTGAAAGAATGGTTTTTAACTTTGGACACATGTAAGCATATATGTAAATTTGAGTGTTGAATTTTGCTACAATATGTTTCTTTGTTTGTTTAAGTATATAGTAAATATATTTATAGATTTGCGTTCTCCTTGATAAGAGTTTTACGAGTTAAGATGTGTCTAAATTAGAGCTAAAGTGAATAAGATATGTTGTCTGAAATTAAAACTAAAAGGAGCAAGAGCAACAGTTTGATTGGTTTGGAAAATTTGTACTTACAAGCAGAAAGGGACGAAATTTTCAAGCTCGCACAACCTAGGTTTTGGTTCAACCCAGTTTTTTCATTTTGTACCAGCAACTCATCAAACATAAACGGGGTTTGATCAAATTTAACTGAACAACTGAGTTGTTTGACTGCAGTTTAAAACTGTCCGGTTATAAATTAAGATGTTTAAGTGCAGTTTTCGGCAACTTGGTCATCTTTAGCAATGTAAAACCAACTAGCCAAGTCTTCAGTCAATTCTGATTCATCTTTTATTTTTATATTGCTTTTTTAAATTGTATTCAATTGTCTTTAAAACGTATCTGCATATTATCAATTATAAACTTTATTAACCTACAATGCATACCTGTATCCCATATTGTAAGTTTTAATCTTTTCCCGCCAACTGTAAACAGCTTTATTTTGAAGTCAATACCTGCTCAACAACTAAAGAGTAAAACAAGTATAGACTAAAACTGTGAACAAGCAAAACACAAACAAGCTCTCATTGTTTTCCCTTAAAAGCGAAAAGATTTGCAACTTATATAACAGATAGCAGTAAGCAAGTGGGTGATCATTCAACTGAATTAGCATACAAAAAGAAAAACAATAATGATAAAAATAGACTTATTGAGAATGACCACAGTCCACATACACACACATTTTTTTTTCCTATCCAGATTAAGTCCATCTAACCTGGTTGGTTGAAATATATATGCTTACATGTGTCCAAAGTTAACTTTCAGTTTTCACTATAAACTTGCACATATTTTTGACTTTCGCTATATATCTTTAACTTTCACTATAAATTTACGCATATGCTACAAAATGGCGTTTGTACAAATATATATAATTTTCTATTATATTATTTTCTTTTATAAAAGCATATCTTGCATACCTAAAAAAAGAATGTTACACTTATTTTCACTGGTTTTTTCAACTTAAAGGTAACATTTACAATGCTCGTTTCCAAGTTTCACCAAAGCAATATTTAACCGTGAAAACGAATCATCTGGATCTCAAACCAGCCAAGTCGGCTTACTTACTTTGGTTCAGCCAGTGTTAACAGTTTAAAAGTGTTGGGTTAATCGTTTGTTTGTGGTTACGGGTCATGAGTTTATAGGCTGTGGGTTTTGGATACGGGTCATATTTGACTACAGAGGTCGTCCGTAGTTGTCGATGAATTAGTAAAAGAACTTGCAGTGTAGAAACAATACACTTGTAACATCTCACATGGCATCCTACAAGAACCGTTCATTAACATCCCGACTCTTCACGGATCAACGACATCTTCCCCAGCCACATCCAAAGTCACCCAATTTGAACTTCCACCGTCAAAAAGTAGTCAAGAGTGTTTGAGAAGGTTATTAAACGTTGTTGTCAATGAATGCCGTTAACAAACAGCAATTAAGGGGTGATTGTTGGGTTTATAGTTTGTTTGTAGTGACAGGTCAAGGGTTTATAGGATGTGTAGGACTGTAAACGAACCGAACGAATATGAACATATTAACGAACATGAATTTTGTGTTCGTGTTCGTTTATTAAGAAAATGAATATGTTCGTGTTCATTTATGTTCGTTCATTAATAAATTATACGAACTGTTCATGAACATAAATGAACACAAACGAACCACATTAAACGAACAGACATAAATGAACATTATTTAATACTATTGAACAATGATAAACGAATATGAACACCATTGAACAAACATAAACGAACACAATTGAACAAGCATAAAATAACACAAACGACAATTCTCTTAAATGTAAATACATATCATTCATAAATTAGATAGTTAACCGAACATAAACTAACATTACATAGTTAACAAACATTAACGAACATAAATAAACTAAACATAACCGAACAGTTCATGAGCATAACTAAACGAACACTGTGTGTGTTCATGTTCGTCATTTAATTAAACGAACACAAAGTTTATGTTCATGTTTTTTGATTTATTAAATAAACGAACATAAACGAACTTCCCGCCGAACAGTTCACGAACAGTTCATGAACTGTTCTGTTCGTTTACAGGACTAAGGATGTGGGTTTTGGATACGGGTCAGATTTGGTTCCAAACTTGCAGCATAAGATGGTTCAATTAGACACGTTTGTTTGGATTATGTTAGAATAAAACTTTGTGGGTTAATTCACGGGATCATTTAGCTTGTTTTTAGTAGATTGGTTATGCCAGTAGTTTCCTATTGTTTTGATATTTAATTGCTTTGTAATCATATTAACTTTGTAGTGAAACAACTTTGAAAAGCAACACTTTCTGTACGTAACTGTGTGTTGCAACCTGGGGCCTGAACTAACAAAGAGAACATCCCTAAACTCTTCGTTAATTAAGCCATATTGTAAACTTACAACTAATTCAACTTTCAGCAGAGAAGCCAGGGAGAAATGCTTAATCCGTTTGGAAAGATAATTAGACTTAATTAATATTGTACAATGTCACCAGGAAATTAAATTTCATATCTATTTTACTTAAGCAGATACTAAGTTTGATATCAAAAATTCAAGAGTGTTGTTTTTAAATTTAAACAAGGCATATAAACCTAAATCAGTAAACCGATTCAGTATAAACGAACTAAAATTACCAATAGTAGGAGCCAAATCGTCGACAGTGTTGGAAATGAAACTGACGAGAAGACTACTCTTGCCGACACCGGAATCTCCTATCAATAAGATCTTAAACGACAGATCGTACTGACCGGACGACGAACTCATTCTGCTGAATCTAAAACCAGCTTTCTGTATCTAAATCTTCTAAGCAACAAACAAATCTCTAAACAGTATATGCATTCAATCTCTGCACAAAGAGTGATTAGTTAAGAAACCATATCCACAGCAACTGCATCAAATTTGTGGATGGAATTGAGACCACAGGTGCGGGTGCGGGTGCGGGTGCGTTAGTGAAAGCTGGAATCTAGAGAGAAAACATGGTTACCTGATGAGTGAGTGGTTCCTTTCTGGAGACTGGAAGTGAGATGCGAATCCGGTCACGAATCGCATGTTTCAGTCGTGGCCATTAATCAACAGATTCTTATTTTTTATTTTATTTGTTTTTCTTTTTTTTTTTTTAACAGCAATTTGGAATTTTGGATCATGAATGGGTTACAGCTCATCCGATCATATTCACACCTAATAAGATAAAACTCATCATATGTGAGAAAACTTCTTTATCTTGTATGGAACCCTTATTTTGTCCATGCTAAAACTTGAACATGTGACCTTTCAAATATTGAAGCCACATGCTACCTCACATCAACCACTTGAGCAGGTATTTGTTACCAATGAGGAAGTGTCTCAGCGGTACCTGGGATTCTTCCAAAATTGGAGGTCTCAGGTTCGAAACCCTTCCGCAACGAAAAAGGGGTTTGTGGGGGGTCAAGGGGTTTTCCTGTGAGGTTTCCTTCTAGAGTGGCTGTAGGGGTTCATGGGAGGTCCAGGTAACTAGACCTTGGTGACATGACCTGGAAACAGTGAGCTCACACGATTAAGACCTTCGCGTGTTCAAAGGTATTTGTTGTTCTTTTTGAAAAAGAGTTTTGTTAAACGTAATAGTCGCAAAGTTTCATTTATGATATCTTAGTCCTTGATATTAATAATAATATTTAGGTAGGTCTTTGGTGGATGTATATGTACTTGGTGCCCTTTGAGCTTTAGCTCCTTGCTAGCTCGTTTTTGGTGTTTTTAATGAAATTCGCCGTTCAAAAAAAAAGGTAGGTCACCTAATTATGTAAACAAGATGTTGCTAAAACATTAATGAACACTTTATTATTTAACTTATGGATAAAGAATATTATAATGGGAAACTATTAAATTAAACAATGAAGTTTTTATATTAATAAACAAGCCAAGTTAATTTAACGATTGGATCAGTTAACAATTCAGACAATCAATTCTTTATTTATTTAAATCTTGAAATACATCTGTTAATATTCACAAAGATCATTTTCCGCTTAGACATGTCGGAAATAATTGTTTTTTTTTAACACCCTTTGATCAAGTTTAAGATATTTGAAGTTAAATGAGTTGAGTTCGAAGGTAAGATTAGATATTTCGCTCAATTGGTTTACATTATTTATCAAAAAGAACAACCTACTAAATATAAATTATTGTGTTATTTTTTTTTTTTTGTTTTTTTTTTGATAAACAGACATCAAGCATGTTAAAAAGATAATAAAAACGAAGGAAGCATGGGTTCGATATGATAGTGGCAAACCCCACAAGTCAGGTGGAAAGGAGGGTTATGATGTGAAGCTATCATGGCATGTTTTTTTTTAACGACAAACGTCTCAATCGTGTGAACCCATTGTTTCCAGGTCATGTCACCAAGGTCTAGTTACCTGAACCTCCCATGAGCCACAACAACCACCCCAGAAGGAAACCCACACTGGAAAAACCCTCAGACCCCCCTCAGACCTCTTTTTCGCTGCGGAAGGGATTTGAACCCAAGACATCTCACTTGAAAGAATATTGGGGTACAATTGAACCCATGGCATGTTTTTTTTTTAACGACAAACGTCTCAATCGCGTGAACCCATTGTTTCCAGGTCATGTCACCAAGGTCTAGTTACCTGAACCTCCCATGAGCCACAACAACCACCCCAGAAGGAAACCCACACTGGAAAAACCCTCAGACCCCCTCAGACCTCTTTTTCGCTGCGGAAGGGATTTGAACCCAAGACATCTCACTTGAAAGAATATTGGGGTACAATTGAGGCAATGTCTCATTGGTTATCATGGCATCTAGGGTTTACCAAATTAAATGTTGTTTACTGAATTTGGGGCTCCATTTTGGACAATATTTTTAGGTGGGTCACCTATTCGGGTTTCCTTTTACCTTATTTCTATTTATTTAAGCATAACTTATATTACCAATTAATAAAAGGGTCAAACTAGTTTCATAATACCTTATGGGACTAGTATAGGTAGTAGAAACAGATAAAGTTACGAGCACAGGTCCTAGTAAAAGTATATTTTATGTGATTTATGAGTAAATTAGTTGAAGTGTATGTGTTTGTAATGTTAATAAAAGATAAATGATGTTTTAATACGATACTTTTAGTGCTTTGATTTAAGCGGTGATCAGACAAAACTGAAATAAAACAATATGTAGGAGGTCGGTGACGTTGGTCACAATTTATTAAAAACAATATTAAAATATAATAACAATATTTTCATTATATTTGGGAAACAAACTAGTACAATATTACATGTACTAAGTTAATGATAATAGAAATATAAAATAGGGTTATTGTATTTAAATACTCTCAACTTTAACCTCTTGGCCAACAATACTTCCAACTGAGGAAATTTTTACTTTTACTCTCAACTTTCAAAACATTTTCTATTGACACTCCAAAACAGATGCCATGTCATCAAAAAAATTTTGTTTTGAAGTGACAATGAAAAATGTTTTGAAAGTTGGAAGTGCCGGTAAACATTTCCTCAGTTGGGAGTATTGCCGGCTAAGAGGTCAAAGTTGGGAGTATTTGAATCCAATAACCCTATAAAATACAATCTATATAAAGTATTATAGATAATCAAACCGATTTTTGCATCAAATTCTTCAAGATTTACTTCTTGTTGTTTTCTTGACTCTAGTTTTTAATCCATTGCGTATTCCACTTATTCTCCACTGCAACATGGATTAAATGTGTTCATGATTGTGGTTGAGACACGTATTCAATACGCTTTTCTTAAAATAGATTTTGCGCATATTCTCAATACGAACACGTTTGTCTTCTAGAATAATCTAATTTCTAATATGTACTAATAAACAAGGATTTGATGAGACATATATTACTCTTTAATGTCTTTTCACACTTTTTTTCTTCATTTTTTTTTGTTAAATGAGAGGACACATGCATCATCTAGTTTATTATTACTCTTGTTTTCTCACTTCTTTTATCTATTAGATGATGATATTAAAAAAATATATTTTTTTAAATAACTAGTATGAATAATTATTTTGTTCCTAACTAAATGGATTTTATATAATCTACTTATTTATAGTTATAATTTACGACATATAAGTCCAACTCAAGACTCATATAATGACAAACATGTCATTTTTATAAATTTACAATAAAAATATGACATTTTAATTCTGGCCAATTCATTCAAACAATACGTCACGATGTTCTAGGTCTTGTTATCCTTTAATAATTTACTATATATGCATTTAAATGTTAAAGTAACAGTAATAATATTTTAATAATAATAATAATATTAATATAATATTGATAATATTATTATATAATAATAATAATATAATACTAATAATATAATAATATTAATGTATATTATTATTATAATAATAAAATAATAAAATAATATTATAATAATAATAAATATTTTATAATATTAGTATAATAATTATTATTATAATAATATTATATAATCTTATTTTTCAATTGTTCGCGTTTCTTTAAAATATCACGAATAAAATAGACTTATATATAAAATTATGTGATGCATGCAATTACTTTTAAAATGTTATGTGTTTTGAGATTTAAAGTTTTACGACGTATAGATAACTTTATGTTATATGAGTTTCAATTTTTAAGATCATGTTTTTAATCCAGTTAAATATGGGGTTACCGCCGCAACGCGCGGAGTAACCCTAGTTTATAAACAAGTGAGAATAGAATTTATTTGTTTGTAGCATATAGCGTGAGTTACATGCACGAGAGACCCACTAGTTTATGTAAATTTAATAACATTTTCATGCATTTCCCATAATTCCTTGTTATTGGTGCGGGCTATTTCTAACATGTTATTTTAGTAAAACTCGTTAAAGGTTGCTAGTAATTACTCCCGTATCCATAAGACCATCCTTAATACCCACCTCACCGAAATTCCGTTCCACTGAAATTTTCAGCCATGTCATCACCTTACTGAAAATCTTAAAACTCCATAATGGTCACCCCACTGAAAAACATTTTCCGTTGTGCCACATCATCAGTTTATCACCAATGAAAAACCTTAAAACCCCAAAGTGGGTCCCAAATTTTTTAAACTCACCAATGAGTGAAAAGAAGGCCACGCGGAACGCATGAGCCGCTAAGAGATCAAAATGGAGGCTGCCGGGGTAGGGGGCGGTGTGCCCGCTCACCCCGCCGCCCAAGCGGCTTACCCATTAAAGATGGCCTAATATTAGAGATATACAACTAAACCGAAACAGATGCAAAATCATATCTTAAATGAATCCACATCCCATTTTAAAACCATTTGGGTTAAAAGCCAATTTGAATCTAGTTTTGAATTGTTTTTGGGTCAAAACCAATTTGTGTAACAGCAAGTACCAGATCGTCCGGCAAGTCCGTACGGTACGTGTACTTTCTACAGTAACTATGTGTACTTATACGATTGTAAACAGTATTTGAATTAACAGGATCTTAAATACAAGAAATCGTTGTACGTATTTTCGTATAAACTTAAATGCATTCAGTACAACGTACATTTGAAACATTAGTTGCGTTTATTAAGTGAAAACTTAATTACAGTTAACACAACAAATCATGAGAAACAACGATGCTCAAACAATACTCAGAAGCATATCGGTTGCGATCTGATGTCCACAATTGACAGGAATCAGATCACGGACAAGTCAGTACAAGAACAATGTGAAAACAGGATGGTTAGTTGAGTCCGACAGTGAGGAAACGCAATCCAAACACAATTACAGTGTTATTTCAGAATAACGAACTGACAGTGTGTTTGAGTGGGTGACGATTCACGCAAACATATCTGTGAGTTTAGAGTTCTGAAATAATGACTGAAAAGTAGAAAACAAAAGTCAGAAAGCAAAACCATCGTCGTATTCGTTCGGGTGACGATTCGAACGAATTACGCGCGAAGGTGACGCGATCTGACGAAACGAAAACGAAAACACGACACGAACGAAAGTAATTTAATAAAATATAATAAATAATATTTTACAATTTTGAAACTCATCAAAATAATTAAATTAAACTCTTTTTATTTAAATCCATTTAAATTACGCGTAATTTTCCGGAAACGTAACGAAAACGCGAACCGAGCAACAAAAACGAACCCGAACACCACTTTGGGTATAAAAACCCTAAATGAACAAAATTTATTCATTTCACCCACCTCCAACCTCTCTCTTCTCCAAATTTCCGGCTACAAGAAAACCCTCCATTTTCACACCTTCAAATCACCATAACTTTCTCATTTCTCAACGAAATTGAGTGATTCTTTCGCCTAAACGAAGATCTTGATGCCCTCTACCCAAAAGTACAACAGATCTAAGCCAAGCTTCACTGAATCGCGAGGTAAGAGGCTGTGAAAGTAGCGAAAAATAGGGTTTTCTCACCCTTTTGTTCTAGCCTTCTTCTAACCGGCCAAGCCCCTTATTCTTCGAACCCTACACCCTCCAACACCATCTCTGACCTATCTACACCTTTGAAATCACAAGTCAAGACCAGGTTCGAAAGGGGCCTAGCTACGGCCGAAGCATAGGTCGAATGGCCCTGGCCGAATGGCCTTTGGCCACCGATTGAGTCCCATTCGTCACTACCTATTCGAGCCTTCTTCATTCGCTGGTCAACACCACCATTCGCCACTTAGCTGCCAGCCACCACCTCCGAATGAGCCTCATTCGGCCATTACAAGTCAACAACCCTACTCATTCGGCAACATTGTTATTCGGCCACCTCTTCCATTGCCATCCATGACCAACAATTCTTAGGTGTAGGCTGCTTGTAATCATTTTGATAACCTTGAACAGACTCATATGTTTTGGTGGCTCAAAAGACTTATTCACAAAACCCTAATTGGCCCAAGCCATTCCCAACAGGCCCAACAGTAGGCCCAAGCGCATTCTGGTTGGCCCAGGATGGGCCCAACAGCCTACTGTCTAGGCCCAAGCGTGTCTTGGCCCAAATAAACTGTTCCAGCCCAGTAGCCCTAGTAGGCCCCAATTATTTAACCAAAAACCTTGTTTGGCCCATATCCATTAGGTGACACAAGGACTAAATTGGGCCATTATCGATTTCAGCCCAAAAGAGCCAGGCCCAAGTTGGCCCAAGACCTATTGTACTTCGGGCCTTGATGGAATCCAAGGGGCCCAGTAAAATCATCTCCAGGCCCACTGTTTTTGGCCCAAGGCCACGATTCTAGCCAACAGCCCAATTTTTAGGCCCACACTTTTTTCAGCCCATTTAAGCAAGGCCCATCTTGGCTTATGAACTATTTTAGTGAAGGCCTGAGACAAAACTCATTGGGCCCAGCAAAATCAGCCCGAGGCCCACAACAAGGCCTATTTTGAGGCCCTTGTCCTCATTTTGGAGCCACTTTGCTAATAACTTGGCTAACAGCCCATTTCTAGCCCACTTTTGAATCCTACAGCCCATTCTAACTATAGGCCCAACAAATCTTGACTGGGCCCACCTTTGGCCCAACAATTTCCCTTGTGGCCCAATAGAGGCCCATAAGAACACTTTAATTCTAGGCCTTGTAACATTTGGCCGGGCCTTTGTATTCCATTAGTCCAAATCATTGTCCCACACTTTCAAATAAGCCTCACCATCCTCAATTGTTCAAGAACTATTCCAAGGCCCATGGATTTGGGCCCAAGGCCCAACTTGCTACACAAAGGCCCATCAAGTAACTTGGTCACATTGTTCGGTCCATATGCCATGATTAGGCCCACATGGGTTCACTACATTTCATAAGATCAAATAAGATATGTCAAAAGAATGTTTGCTTAATTAATTAATAATTATGCAATAAATGTTCAAAACGTACAAGATCAACAAAGACGAGTTGGAAACTAAGCACTAAGTCTTTCATCAAAGCAAATGGCTTATAACTAATGACAAGATGATAACTTATAACATCATTGACTTGAATCAAACATATGGGACCGAACAGGGATTATGACCAAGTCTTACGCGTATTAGCCAACTTTAGGGCTAACACCTACATTTATACACACAAAACCCTACAAACTTATACTTACAAGTCTTAACAACGTGAAATCAATACAGGAACGTGAAAACATACTCAATTACAATACAGAGCGCGTGCATTCTTTCGTTTAAGCTAAGTCAACCCAACAACTACAAGGTGAGTTCATTGCCCCTTTTCTAACATTTTGTTTTAAAACGCGGGGCTGAGAAGCATGCGTAAACCGTTTTATGTAAATTGTTTACTTGAATGCTTTTATATGTTTTACATGTATAAATGTTATCCTAGACTCATGTTTAGGTAACTGTTACGTACTAAAGAACTATTTCCAAGAACTATTTTCAAGGAACTAAAGATCTCAACAAAGAACTATTTTCGAAGATCTCTTTTCAAAGAACTAACGGTCTATTCTCAAAGAACTAACGGTCTATTTTCAAAGAACTATTTTAAGGGTGTAATGTCCAAGAACTAACGATCTATTTTCAAAGAACTATTTTAAGGGTGTGATGTCAAAGAACTAACGGTCTATTTCGAAGAACTAAGTACAAAGAAATATTTTGAGGAACATCTGGGAAATGCTCAAAGATAACATGTGCCAAAGAACTAAAGAACTAAAGAACTATGGACGGTCTAAAGAACTATGAAAGCCTATATATCAAAAGATGTCCTAGCTAGACTGATTGATTATAGGTCACATGTTTGATGAGGTTTACAGATCTCCTTCACTACTAAGCACCTTGATTGACAGACTAGTCTACTCGAGTTGACCAAAGGCCCCAATCAGAAGGACTTAGATTTTATTAAATGTTTATTTATTTATTTACTTAAACATTTATATCTGTTTATACAATTACTGTGGTTGATCATCTTGTGTGATGAACTTGTGAAATCAACATGGATTTCAATTGATTGTAAACACAGGGACATTAACAGAAGAACTTATGGAATGGCGTCAAGGGTAAAAATGCTTAATTATCATTAACAGCAGTGTCATATGCATATTAGTATGTGGTGGGATGTTGGCTAGGGCTTGTCCCTTACATATGCCCTATATATAAGCATACCGATGTGGATATTACATGTGGTGTTAATGATGTTAGGGTATTTACCAAGGAGGACTTTCAAAACCTTTACAAATCATAAAACTATATGAACTCACCAACCATGTGTTGACTTGATCTTTTTGCATGACTTCTCAGGTGACGAACAGGTCAATTAGGAAGTCATTACTTCTGGACTAGGACTTCAAATAGAAGACTTAGTATTTTGGACCTGCATATTTTGAAGACATCATTACACATACCATTTTGTATATCTTGTGTAAATACAAGATAGAAACTTATGATGTTAATAGTAGATTTACATTGTTAAATTATAAACATACTGAAGTAATTTAACTTTGTAATTCTATCATATTTAGCATTTCTCATTTATGTATCATGTGCCATATAACAATCTGATCAATCCGATTATCATTCACTATATCGCGCCCCGGGAACCTTCCGCCCGACGGGACAACCGATCCTATCCCGCCGGCTCGGGGTGTGACAATTTGAATCTGTATTTGGTACGCTGATTGAAATTAGTTTGAGTCTATACATAATCACATACTTTAAAATCTAGTTTAGAAGAACCCCTGATTAAAAATACACTAAAATTGATTTCAAAACCAGTTTAATTCGATATAGTTTTCCTTTTCGAAATCAAAACGAGTTGGACTGATCTGTTTTTGAATGTCAATGACTCAACCAACACTAGTTTTAAAACATGTCCGGTTTTGGTCCAAAACCATTCTAGGTGAATTTGGTTAGGTTATAATCCGATAAACCGACTTGAAACCAATTTCAAATCGAAGCAGTTTGAATCGATATGCTTTTGACTTTCATTGAGTCGATTCGAACTGAATTTGACACTAATCCCATATGATCAAAACGTTGGTTTGTGCACCTTAATTTTAACTAGGTTTAATTCTCCCGCGTGTTGCGGCGGTTTATCATAGTACACTCTTGAGAATGAGTATTATATATCATTTGCAGAAGCATATGTTACTTAACAAAATCAAATCTCTCATCATGAACTATGTACAATTTTTCATAAAAAAATAAAATTATACAAAATCCTTACAAAAATGTTACAAAAATATTAGAAAAAATTGCTCACAAAATATTTCTCATCGGCAACCAATCGTTTGAATTAAAACAAAAATTCTATGAGCAAATCTCTCAAATTTATTAGCTACATCTATTTTTACTGCTTTTCAAAATTTAAAAAACATCTAGTGGTCCAAGTCTAAATTATCAAAATGTCACTACATGAAGTATACATTTATATTAAACCTGAATAAAAAATTAGGTTTAAAATAAACAAATCAATTTTAATGAGGGTTAATATGGACCACATGTTTTTTTCAATATTTTAAATGGACGGCTCAGATATGATTTAAGGATTTTCTCTTTAAGATCGGGTTCACAGGATATATACAAACCCTATATATATGTATGTATGTATGTATGTATGTATGTATGTATGTATGTATGTATATGATCTTGGACTCATTTTCACTATTTCACTATTCCTTTTCCATGACATTTAATTGTGTGTGTATATATATATATATACACTAGTCGGAAACCCGCGCGATGCAGTGATGGCAACGACAATATACAACACATTGTTCGTTTTTTTGCTAATTAACACTGTTTTTTGTTATACATATAATGCACTCAATAATTTTCTTTTATGTATGCATGTCAGTGTGGTATACCTATACCGTGAGTTTTACGAAACTCCATTAAATTAATATACACAAATAAAAAAATAGTTATAATCATAATGATCTTGAAAAAAAATAAACCGATCACACGAATAACAAAAGTTGGTCATAAACATAGATGTTTAGAGTAAAAAATCCATGAGTCACCTCCATGGTTCGAGAACATGTTTTCGATGACTATTAGAATCTTCCAACTTTTCTTCATTCCACTCAAGCCATAATACTTATTTATGTATGGGATAAATGAATAAGTCAATATATTATAAATGAATAGTATGATATTATTAATTTTTAATTAAATTACCTTAATTTAATAAATACATGCCTTTCGTTCATCATGCAACATTTCACGATAATGTGTATACAGCGTCTTGGCTAAACTCTTTGGCATGATGCACACACGCAGAATTGTCGCACATACCCATATAGTTCTGTTTTTTACAAAAATAAATTTGATTTAAAATTTTTTAAAATTAGTTAACTTTTTTTTTGAACGGCTTGGTACAACGACACCCAAGACGGGATTTCAACCGTCCCCTCAGATTTGACGCTCTGGGGCGTATAGCTGAGCCCACCCCAGGAGGAACCCCACAACTGGGTAAACCCCCTGACCTTGCTTCAGCAAATATACCTCAGCCCGGATTCGAACCCAAGGCCTCCCATAGGGAAGTCAAGGGGGTAACCATTAGGCTAGAACCCACAACTGAATATGCATATTTGCTCTAAATACATGACTCGTCTGAGTTCTTGGTTCAATAATGACATATATAGTGTAAGATAAGACATACATTTCTAAGAGTATTAAGTCTCCGATTGAACTATTAATTCTTTATATTATCTTCTAGTTTTGCTATATATCTATGGTAACTATGCATTTTAGTTTGCCATCAAATTATGTTTATGAGGATTATTAAAAGATGTGAGAACAGTTCATTCTTCTTAATTAGTCATCAAAGTCTGCAGTTTCTTAAAAGTGTACAGTTTATGTATGTATGTACACGTGTAGTTTCATCTATGTATAATGTTTGAACTGTTTAAATTCATTATGAACCATCAAATAGTGTCTGAACCATGTTGAATAAGGTATTTAGCAGTGGGGAAATGCATTTGCCTTGCATTCTTGCAACAAGAGTAAGAGGGGTCTTACCTACAGTAATATAAATATTTCCATGTTGTAAAAGTATCAATATTGTGTCAAAATTTGGAAGCAGAAAACCATTTACCATCCTAAACATTAGTATTTTACATCATGATCCAATAAGCTCATATTGAAATTATTTACATCATGATCTAAAAGCTCATATTGAAATTATCATCCAAATCCCATAATCATACCTAATTATGTGCACCGAAAAACAATTGAAAATTGCCTTGCAGTGCACAATTCAAAAGAAAAAAATGAAAACAAATTGTAAGATAAATTTGATAAATTGATATCATGAAGCAAGGGGTCCTCATGGAAATATGAATTGTTGGTACCACTTTCTTTGTACTATATAATGTATGGTACCTCATACAAATATGAATTGCATAAAAGAAGTACTACTATCTAAGTTCATTATGAACCCTCAAAAAGTGTTAGAATCCTCAACACTTATAAAATGTTAAAGCAAACACATAACTAACAATCAAAAATAAATTCTAACATTACGTATTCAGAATATGCATACAGACATCTGCATACATAACATTATAATAATGTATCATCAGATAAAACACATTTCTCCATTGGAATTTAGAGGCCATATGCATCAAACAACAAAATGAAAATCTAAATGCTTGATCATCATACTTAGTACCTAGAATCAGTTTTTAACCAAAGCAATTTCAAAAAGTCAATTACATAGCATCATCATATGTTCAGATTCTTTTTCAGAATATGGAAATAAATGACCTCAATGGAGACATAAAAGTCATTCAGTAGCCTGAATCATTTTCAAGCTTTAAGATAAGAAAACACGCGGAACCAGATGGACCTAGTAAACAAACATGATGTATGCAGTTTTGTGTATGCATACAATTCATTAGATAACATACAGTCTGCTCCATCAGTCTGCTCGAAGTTGGAGCCTAGAAAAACAAGAATTCAATTTAGAAACTGGTCAAAATTGTAACAATATATAAGTTGACGAATATATAAGTTGACCAATATAATACCCTTTTCCCCTTTTTTTAACTTCCATGACCAATGTATGCAATAAAACAATTTCATGATGCGTAATTTTGTTTTCAATTTCTAGTATTTTGTCAAATTTCTTAAACTATATGAAATTGTAATGTCACCCTATAACATTTAACAAACAAAAGAGATCACCCTTACAAGTTATTGTGTATGGCAAAACAAGCCCCCATACCATCTGAGTATACAAACAGACGAACGATTCTTGTTAGAAGTATAAGCTAAAATTCAACAATGTAACATTTGTACATTTAGTCACGGTAGTTGTAAACAGTGTTAGAACAAATGTGTTTTCATATCAAATCAGTTAATGTGATTCATGTGTTCATAATGTGCTTGTGTGTTAGGATCTTTATTATTTAGGAACAAGTATGTATTATTTATTTACAGTCGAGTTCGCTAGGCAAGAACAGTATCGTATTATATCGAAACAGTGGTGGGACGGCGTCAGGTACGACAGGTAGTTGGAATCTGGGGTATGCCCTATACATATACTGCGTTCGGTGTAATGGGATAGTGTTAGTGCGTAGTGTTGACACGAATATTATAACAATTAATTAAACAAAAATCGTAATATGTAAGCGAGACTGAGTATAGTTATGGGTGACGATCCATAATGATACGAATGTTGAACTTATAATTGTGATTAAACGGCTTTAAATAATTAATACGATCGGAAAACGTACGCGATTGCGGGTATACACGTAATTGTATGTGTTTAACGATCTGTCAACACACGAAGAGTAAAAATAATTAAATATTAATTATTTTACATTTTTACAATTTTGAAACTCATCAAAATAATGAGAATAATAACTCTTTATTTTAAAACCGCGTAAGATACACGTTACGCCACGAAAACGCGAACCGAGCGACCGGAACGAACCCGAATACCACTCGGATTATAAAAGCCTTGAATAAGGCCATTTTTTTCATTTAATTCACCAACAACCCACTATCTCTCTAGAATTCGTCTCCCACCTCTCTCTAGAAAAAAAATCAAAGCTTCAATCGCGCGTATCTTCTTCGTTTCTTGACGGAATTCGATGTTCTTGGTGTCCACGCGAAGCTCTCGACATTCCCTACACGGAAGTACAAGAGATCTGTTGATTTTTCCGGCCAAAAATGAGGTATGATCGATCTAAGAAACTGAAAAATAGGGTTTTCGGTGATGATTGTTCGGATTTGATATTAACCGGTCCTAAACCCTCCTCCACGACCACTATACCTTCGAGAATTATGTGATGTATGACACGGCATTTTAGATTGATTCTAACCACCTAGATTGACGAAGACGATGGTGATAGGGGTTACAGGTTCGGGAAAGGAACCTGGGCACGCATGGGACGAACCTTGCTGCTTTAGGTTGAGTTGCGAACCTTTGGAGTCTTGGCAAACCATAGCGAAGCTGCATGGTTCGTTGAGCACCAGCCGAACCCTGGGGGGGTATCCCGAACCTACATGAACCTTGCATGGCTTCACGAACCCTTATCGACCTACACGAACCCCAGAACCCTTGGCGAACCTTTGTGACGACGAACCTTGATTAATTTGCGGCGAACCCTTATGCATTAGACGAACCCTTCACGAATGTAGATGAACCAGGGGGTGCCCGAATCTTTGCATGGTTCGCAGATCATGTAGGCGAACCTATGGACTCATTTTTAGCCGAACCTTAGAAGAAAAATTGGATAGGTTCGCTGCCAAGGGAACTCTATTCTTCGATATAATGGTCCGGCACATAACCGGCCCAATGTGTGATGTTCAAGTCCATATATACATACCATTGGTCCATGAGGTGTTGTTTTGGCCCAAGAGATTAGTTAACTTGATCCACATTAGACCAAGCCCAATAAGACTCTTAGCCCAACAACTCACCCATTTGGTCCACGACATCCATTTCGGCCCAACTCCATTCCTTTAGGCTCAATCCAATTCCATTTGGTCCATTATGATCCTAATTGGCTTAATATTATCCATAGCGTTTTACAAGGTCTATAAACACATTGTTGGCCTAACACCACATCCAATTGGGCTATTGTTAACTTACAAGGCTCATGGACTTTGATTTAGCCCATCATGGTTTCATGGGCTCAAGGCCCAAATGTTTGGCCCACAACTTAAGAAGTTGTGATTTGATCTTAGTAGGTTATGTTATAACCTAATGTAACTATGAGGTCAAGTCACAATCCCAAAGAACTTTAAACAATTGGAACAACTCTTCAAAATACATGTTAAACAATGGTCATCAAACATCATCAACACTTGTCATTTTATGCATAAGATTTGTGCATAAAAGAAACATGACACCTATTTTCATGAATCAATGATCAATCAAGTGACTCAAATCATGATATTCAATATACACAACATTTCTAAACATGAGAACAAGTATTCATGAGTTAATCAAGTTCAAGAAAACACAAGTCAATCAATGAATCAAAGTTTATACAATTATAAATCTTATATCTTATGTATGATTACAATGATATAGGAACCAGTTAGAAGTCCTGTTTGCTACTTGCTATTTGTCATAGTTCAGAGTCTACTGCAGACAGGTGAGAACATTAGCCCCTCTTTTACTGTTTTACAACTGTTTTGGGGTGGAACACGTGATCAAACACTATATTTACATTCGTATTTCACCATACAAGGTGTATGCTATGTTACAAACATTACAATTTTATTGTACAGATTTCAAAGGATTCATCAACTGATTTGAAGGGTTTTTATCAAATGTTAAACAATTTCTACTAAAAAGTTTTATAAAGTTTCCTTAAACTATTTTCTATCAGTTTTACTCAAATGGTTTTATAAAGATCAAACACTTTTAAATAACGGGATTTATAAACTCTTTTACTATAAACTCGTGTTTTCGAAAATAATCTTTTATATAAACCTTGTTACTATACAAGGTCAGTATCCTATGTATTCAATCAATGGTTTCAAACAAAGGATTCATTTCATGGTATTCAAACAAAGTGTTCATTTCGTGGTGTTCAAACAAAGGATTCAACTCATGGTATTTCAAACAAGGTTTTCAAATCATGTTATCAAATAAGGCATTAAATCTTTAGTTTTAAAGCAAGGTTCAAAAGCATGGTGTCCACCGTTGTGAACAAACTTATAAACACATCAAGTTTCATATTCATTAGCGTTAGTACTGGGTGATCACAACAAGGGAAAGCAGACACATTTGGGCAGGCCGATTTCTGGAGTTAGCTTTTAAATTTGTTTTATAAACTAACTGCAGATTTCGGTTACGTATGGTTTTATCATTGTTGCTGACTAATTTTCTGACTCCAAACGTAGTTTGGGACTTGATTATATGTTGGTTTTCGTGCAAACAGTCTTTGGACTGTTTACACTCATTTTACATACTTGATGTTAGTTTGGGTTGCAGCTCATCCATGTAATTCATTTATTGCTTTAAACATATGCCTTATATTACAAGTTCATGTTTCAAATGTTAAACCTATTGTTCTCACCAACTAATTCTGTAGTTGACAGTTACTTTTCACGTGTTTCAGGTAATCAGGTGTAAGGCATTTTAAGGACAACTAAGGAGACCGCTTAAGATAGAACAAGATGAAGAAACATGCTAGGATGGATTTAGAAACACACTAAAATCCTGATTGTTTAATTGTCTTGTTTGAAGTCTTATTTTGTAAACTATATTTTGGGTCTTTAGTTGTCATTCTTTTGGTAGATAGATTGTCTGTAACTAAACAACTGTCTAAACATTATGAAACTTAGTAATCCATTGTGGTTGTTCTTATTCAATACTTGTGCATGATTCAACTACTCATACGTCACCGCGCCGTGGATTCCGCACGCGGCGCAGGGGGTGTGACAAACAAAGTCTCCTGAATATTGGAATAATTTGCAAATTCAACTTAGAAATCCTAAATGTACCTTTTGGCCTAAAGGGTGATGACTTTTTATCTTTCCTATCACAATTAGAAAGCCTTAATGCTAATGGCACAAGCCCAAAACCACAACCACAAAACTTTTGATCTAACTGATTGACAGTTTTGTTATCACCTGCCACAGTTTAATGGATTTTGGCACTTTAATGGATTTTGGCATCCATTTTAGATAATTCACAAAGTATCATGCTAGAAATACTTAGATAAATTCACACAGAAATGCTTAGACAAATTCACAAAGTATCATGCTAGACACTTTAATGGATTTTGGCATCCATTTTAAGGCAACAAAAGCTTTTCTTAGTCAAAAACCATGGAAAAACTTGCAAATTAATGAATTAACAGATATTATTAGTAGAGCAAACTTGACAAAAAAAACCAATATAACTACTGGTTAATCGTTTATTAATTTTAGCAGCTAAACTATATTTTTTACTGATTATTGTCATATCATCAATTAATTGATAAAGTCAGCATAACGGGATATTTTGCTAAAATCGGTAAAAGAATTTTTGATATGATTTATTTTTTGCACCTAATTTATTAATGGTTGTTAAATTTACAAAGAATACAAAATGGGCTGCTTGTAAAAGCTCCAAAAGTAAATATATTCCTGAAATATTCATAAAGGGGCGGTTGTCTTAAAAAAGAGCATGAATTGAAAGCATACATACATAAAGAAACAAAGAGCATATATTTTATGACCATAAAATTACAAATTTTATTCAAATGAATTCATTTCTTACATCTAAAACATGAATGTACAATCTAAACTTTTTTCTTTTCAGTTTAAAGATATATACAAAATGAAAATATTGAAAGCAATAACGTAAATCAACTAAACAAGGGTAAAAGAAGTATCAATTCATGCCAATTAAAATGAAAATAATGACTTTACCATGTTTTCATCTTCTTGGTTATTCTAGCTTGTTGGACCCAGCATCCTACTCAAATTCAAAATTAAGTTCCCAGAAATAAGAAAGAAATATCATTTTCAAAACACAAAATGAGGTAGCATGGCAAGAATTCAAACATATTCATTATATTTAAACTTAATTTTGATCATAAATGTACCTGTTTATGACCATTGACCAATTTGATTTAAACAGACTTGTGCAAATTCAATCTGATTGGCATGAACCTGCAAAGAACATTGTTTAAACTGTATTAAAAGTGTACCCGTTGTGATATGTATCAGCTAATTATATAGCTTCATGCATGTTGCACATCTTGCAAAATTCAATCATCATTAAACCATTCTTTCAAGCCTAACATTTTTATACATTGATTTAATATATTACGGAGACTCAGCTCATGCTATATTGCTATTTAGACCATCATAGATGAATTTTGAAAAAAAAATGTGTTGCTAATTAGATTAGAGCCAAACCAATTACATACACAACATTGTCAAGCGCTCATACAACTGAGTATTGTGTTACAACAAATCCAAACACCAATTCGTATGCTGCATTTATTATGATTAAATCAACTAACTATTCTAATTATTTCAAATAGCATAAGCAGTTTTGATATGATACAAAAGTAGACGACTAAAATGACCAGATTGCTCCTAAGAAGAAACCAAACTAAAGTGATCAACTTAGAATTACCAGACCAAGATTGAAGAGCAGCGAGGCGTGGGGGTCCAATTGAAGAGCAGTGGAGGCACAATTGAATCGAACCAGCCCTCTTTAAAGGTGAATTCCGAGTTTTTGAAATTTGAATTTGGAGCCATATCTTCCATTTTGGTGTATGAAGGTTTCAGGAACCATGTGTCCAAGACAATTCAGCCTCCCTCTTTCATCTTCGAGCTTGCTTCAGAGTTCTTCAGAGGTTGAAAATCGCATCTGGTTGAAAATAATTCCGAAAATGGAAACAAAAGTCATATAGAGGGCGTTAAGGTGTGTGACGATTTCTTATTTTGGGGTGTAGAAGACGAAGAAGACAAAGTTTGGTGAGGGATATGGTAAAGTAGAGTAACCAGATAACTATGGGAGATATGGCAAGTTGATGCATATTAAAGTATGATTGCATTAAAGTGTTGTAAGTAAAGCTCAATCACTTGTACATATCTTAAATTTAAGACCATACCCCATTCTCTCACCAATATATATATGTTAATAGTAGTAAGATATATAGTAATGGCTCCATCCATAAAAATGAGTATTCAATAGAAAAGAAATAAAGTTGATCCAAAAGGATACATGACAGGTAAGGGTGGACATAATATAACCATAACCGAAAAATAATCGATAACCATCTCGAAAATAAATGATTTTAATCAAAACCAACTTTAATCAGACAGTTATGGTTAAACTAAGCTATTAATAGACACATTCGGTTATGTTTATGGTTATGGTTAAGCCAAGCAATTAACTGACTTCAACCGCTTATTGTATATTTGTTTTGCTTTTTAATATTTATAGGGGTGTATGTGTGTGTTTATTTATTATTTTTTTTTCTCAAAAAGTAATGACGCAGGTTAAGTATAGAGGTAAGCTATAACTTTTGTTAGATGGAAATAATAAGGGTTACATGACAGACAAAATATATTAGAAGATGTGTTACTGTTTATATTATATTTACTTTTTGTTTACTCATTAAGTCATTCAAAAGTCATACGAGTTTCACTTAGATTTTTATCATTATATATCCTTAATTCACAAGCTTATTAACAAGCCTTTTGTAGTTCTTCAACAATTTATTTATTAACCAAATTTAACCGAAGCCTAACCATAACTGGTGATTAATCGATTAATGGTTAACCGGTCAATTGGTCATGTTTATTTATATGAATTTAGAATTAACAGAAACCTAATTATAAACTGGTGATTAATCGATTAATGGTTAACCGGTCAATTGGTCATGTTTATTGATATGAATATAGAATTAACCGAAATAGCAGTCTTTGTTATAAAAACGCACCAAACTCCACCCCTCAATCCGTAATGTCGAGAATCAAGATTTGATCTTAAGAGTTGGGCCTAACCTTCTTTTTTTTTTTTTTTTTAATTCCAGTCCAATATTCCCAAGTCAATCCAGGTTTAGACAGGCCCACATTTGGATTATAGTTGGTCAAAATAAGTCAAACTGGTTCTCGAAACCTAAAACCGTTAAACCCTAGCACCCAAAACCCTCCACCAAAACAATCCCAGAAGCAACTCAACAAACAAATTCGTAATGGTGAAATCGTATCTCCGGTATGAACCGGCGACGGCGTTCGGAGTGATAGCATCCGTGGATTCGAACATTATTTACGACACCTCCGGCAAGTATCTACTAGCTCCGGCACTCGAGAAGATCGGCGTTTGGCACGTCCGGCAAGGAGTTTGCGCCAAAAATCTTACTCCGTCTACACAATCTCGCGGACCTAATATTGCTGTTACTTCAATCGCAGCAGTCCCATCTTCTTCGTGTCTGGTGATTGCTCACTTGATCTATTACTCATGTGATTGTATTGTTTGTTGATTACTGTGTCACAGTTTGTTAATTAGTATATAAGTCATATTGTCATTAATAGAATTTATTGTACTTGATATGTGTGAAACAGAGGCTGTAGGAACGTGTCACTAATTGAAAATTAGATTGTTCATTATTTTAAGGATTTGAATTGTTAACAGTCCGGGGGGATGCTAGCTTCAGTTTCAAAGTGATCTTTAGGATATCAGTTGTTTTTTCTCGTTCTTTTTGCCAAACATTCAAATTGTTAGTTATTGAATATATCAGGTTATATTATTTTTTTTAATGATAGCGTCAGGCTATGTGGTTAAAGGGTGCCTATTGCCTAGGAACACTGCACATCAAAATCACCTTGTGTCCATCCAAGCGCACTGCACAAAAAATTTGGAAACTAGCCTAAGACAACCTACGCCAGTCTAAAAGATGTCAAACAGCTAAAAATGGCCTGGATAACTTTCTGGCCTTTTGCCTTTGTATTTTAAGCTCCTTGCACTTAGCTGGCATGCACACTCTTTATGCCTTGAATGCAATTCGAGCCTTGAACTACCTACTTGATTTAAAAAAGAATGAGGTGCTCTGAGGCGTTGATCTATATGCAACAAAATAAGCTTTATCTACAATCAAAAGTTGCTTCTGTCTCATCTTTTTAACATATTGGCTTTTTTTTAATCATGCAAATCATTCACAATCTCTAAAGTCTAAGTATAATTGGTTGTTTCTACATGTCGCCCTCCTACATTACCCTGATCTTGACCAATGTTGATCAATTTTTACCCAAATGTGCATGAGGCGCCGCCTCAAGGCCCTCAGCCATTTTCATGCATGCGCCTCATGCCTCAAGCGCTGTTTTGAAAACCAAGACTACCTAGGCACCAGGAAGAAATTGTATAGATTTTGAAGCCCTCAAAAGATATGATGTGTTGTTCTAACATGTGAAAATGAAGTTGGTGTAAATTAATTAGACATATTGAGATTATAAGAGGTGAAATGCTTTTTGTTTAAGTTTTTTTTTTTTTTTTTTTTTTTGTGTGAAAACGACACATCACATCTTTTGAGGGCTTCAAAATCTATGCAATTATCAGCTGAGAGTATTTATTGTACTTGTTATTTCTTTTTTGTTACAGATAGCTAGTGGGCATGCTGATGGAAGTATAAGAATCTGGGATTGTGAAAGAGGAACATGTGAAACAACTTTGAACGGGCATAAAGGGGCTACCACGGTTCTTCGGTTTAACAAGACAGGATCATTACTTGCATCTGGAAGCAAGGACAATGACATTGTTTTATGGGATGTTATTGGTGAAGTTGGACTTTTTCGTCTACGTGGTCACCGTGATCAGGTCTATATTTTTATGGCAAATTTAGTATAACAACCTGCTTTTTTTATAATTTCCTTTTTAAGGTAATCTACCTTTTTGCTGGAAAATAAAGCTTGCTTTCAATTTCTTTTGTTCTAGGCAATTCACTTCCAGTTTGCTCAAAAAAATTGTGACACACTATAGATTGTATTGCACTATTGCTTGAAAAGACATCGAAACTGCATTGCCAGTAAATTGGCTTAGATGAGAATCAAGCATAAGTAGGCTGACATTTATACAATTTGTTTAATTTGAGGACTTTAAGTAACTTTTAAGCTGATCTTTATGTTGTCCATTCGATGTGTAATCTGGAGTGTAACATCTGCTTGCTTGAATTTGCTTTTGAAATTTAGGTTACTGATCTTGCCTTCTTGGATTCGGGAAAAAAACTTGTTAGTGCCTCAAAGGATAAATTTTTAAGGGTTTGGGATCTTGACACACAACATTGTACACAAATAATTGGTGGCCATCACAGTGAAATTTGGTCCATAGATGTTGACCCTGGGCAGAGGTATTTGGTCACTGGATCAGCAGATTCAGAGCTCAGATTTTATACTGTAAAACATGAAATTACAGATGGTCATTCCGTATCAAAAACTGGTCAAACTGTCACAGATGGTAAAAATTCTCTTGATGACAACAAATGGGAAAGTTTGAAACTTTTTGGTGAAATTAATCGACAGAGTAAAGATCGAGTTGCAACTTTAAGATTTAACAAATCTGGTAACCTTTTGGCCTGTCAAGTTGCTGGGAAGACAGTAGAGATATATCGTGTATTAGATGAAGCTGAATCTAAACGTAAAGCAAAAAGAAGAGTTAATCGAAAAAAAGAAAAGAAATCTTCTAAACTTATTGATGCTACCGAAAATGAAAACGCAGATCATGAACTAAAAGATGACACACAACTAATCATGGTTACCGTCCCTGATGTATTTAAGCTTTTGCAAACTATAAGAGCTACTAAGAAAGTATGCTCTATTTCATTTTCTCCCATAACGTCCAAGAGTTCATTAGCTACTTTAGCATTATCATTGAACAACAATTTGCTTGAAATTTATTCAATTGATAGCAATTCATCTACAAAAACAAGTGCTATTGAGCTTCAAGGGCATCGCTCTGATGTAAGAAGTGTTACACTTAGTTCAGACAGCACACTTTTGATGTCAACGAGTCATAATTCTGTGAAGATTTGGAACCCTAGTACTGGTTCTTGTCTTAGAACCATTGATTCTGGATACGGGCTGTGTAGTTTGTTTGTTCCTGGTAATAAGTATGCCTTCATAGGTACGAAAAATGGTAATCTTGAAATTATTGATGTTAGGAGTGGTGTTTCTGTTGAAGTAGTGAAAGCTCATACAAGTTCTGTTCAATCAATTGTTCACACACCAGATGGTGGTGGTTTTGTCACTGGAAGTACAGACCATGATGTTAAGTTTTGGGAGTATCAAACCACACAAGATGCTGGTCAGGTGGGCTTGAAACCATAAAATTCAGCATTTTACTTAGATGGACGTATATTTTATTTATTTTATCACATATATATTTTCAGGATTCGGTGCATTTAACAGTGTCCAATGTGAGAACTTTACCAATGAATGATGATGTTATAGTGGTGGCTGTAAGTCCTGACGGGAAGCATATTGCAGTTGCTCTATTGGATTGCACTGTCAAGGTCAGATATGTTTGTTTATTGGTTTGACTTTAGATAACCAATTTAAGTTTGTAGATTTTTGATGCACTAATATATGTATCATTGTAAAATTTTAAAGATAAATTCGAGGCTGTTTTTAGTTGTTACTTGTTTTTTCTGGCATTTTTTTTATATTAACTACTAATTATCTTATTTCATACTTTCAGGTTTACTATATGGACACTTTAAAATTTTTTCTTACATTGTATGGTCACAAACTGCCCGTATTATGTATGGATATCTCATCTGATGGAGATCTTGTTGTTACTGGTTCTGCTGACAAAAACTTGAAAATTTGGGGTTTGGATTTTGGTGACTGTCACAAGTCCATATTTGCTCATGCTGATAGGTATAGTCCTTACCATAAAATACTTTTATCGTCCCATTTAATCAATTTATGCATTTATAGTAAAAGTAAATTTGCATGGCAGTGTGACAGCAGTGAAATTTGTTCGCAATACACATTACATGTTCAGCGTTGGGAAAGATCGCCTGGTAAAATACTGGGATGCTGATAAATTTGAGCTACTTTTAACCCTTGAAGGCCATCATGCTGAAGTTTGGTGTGTCTCTATCAGCCATCGTGGTGATTTTCTTGTTACGGGGTCCCATGATCGGTCAATAAGGCGGTGGGACCGCACTGAAGAGCCATTTTTTCTTGAGGTATGTATTCTTGCATTTTATACGTCCTAATTTCGTCTGATTTACTTAGGAATTGGGTTGAATGAGGTTGTGTTTATCTCAAATGGGCTAAATTAGGAAGGAAAAAAAACTTACCTAGAAGCGGAATGAGTCAAAAACCTTTAACTTGTTTATTAGAATATTCATTTTTATTATCGTAGGTGTTTATTATTTGTTTATACAAGTTTCTAAAAATTAGGGGGGAATCTAATTTGACTATATAATTCAGGAGGAGAAAGAGAAAAGATTGGAAGAGATGTTTGAGGCTGATCTGGACAATTCATTAGAAAACAGATATTTACCTCAACAAGAGATTCCAGATGAAGGAGCTGTTGCTGTAGCTGGAAAGAAGACACAGGAAACTTTAACAGCAACTGACTCAATTATTGAAGCACTTGACATTGCAGCTGAAGAACTGAAACGAATAGCTGAAAATGAGGCCTGTATTTTGCTATTTTCATATTATGTATTTATATATAAGATATCATTTGTAAAACCTCTATGTTTTGCAAATCTCAGGAGGACAAGAGAAGGGGAAAAGGTGCAGAATTTAAGTCCAATATCATTATGTTGGGGCTCTCTCCATCTGATTATATCCTTCGTGCAGTCTCAAAAGTTCATACCAATGATCTGGAGCAGACATTACTGGTAATGAAGAACACAGTTTTCTAGATAGAATAATATAGTAATATTGCTCTGTAATGTACCTAGAGGTGCACAAATGGGCTTGGGCCTGTGACCAATCAAAGAAGGTCCAAAAGGGGCAAGTTTTATGCTTGGTTGAATCTGAAATGTTCAAGTTTTATGCTTGGAATAATTTTGATAGGAGTTTACATTATAATTGCCGAAGGCGTGAAGGGTGAGCCTTGGTACTGGCGAAGGCCTGAGATAAGCAAGACACATAGCATAAAAATACCAGTTTTAGGGGTCTTAGACATGTTTTTGGCTTGTTTAGGATTAGTCTAGGACTATATAGGGTGGTTTCAATCCATTTTTAAAAGTTTAAAGCAAGGTTGGCTAGAATAGTAGAAATTGTTGGAATTTATAGGATTTTGCCGTAATGTTTGGGGAATATTGCCAAAATCTTTGGCAAGTCCTTGTCAGAACTTGCTTGAGGGCCTACTACTGTGATGTGAGCGGTTCAAATTGGTTTGATCTTTCCCAATCATCCTGACCGGAACTTGCATGAAGGGCTTTTGCAACACTGGCTTACATGGAGAAGAAGTGGGAGATAAGTTTATTTATTTTTAGATTATGATTCTTGTTTCCTAGTTACTATATTATGTTTGGCTGAATTTAAATTAGAATAGGATTAAGTTTGTTTATTTAATTGAGCATTCAATGGCGTTTGAGTTGGGTTAGGATTAGCAGAGGTTTGGTATAAATAGAAGGTTAAAATAAATGTTTTGGCGAGTAAGATTGTGTCGAGTTAAGGTTGTAAAATAAGAAAGACTTGAAGCCGTGTTTGGCATTAAATCTGTTTTCTTTTTTGTTTATATTGAATCCAAGCCTTCAAGGTATAGGCTGAAGCCAAAGAAAGCACAAGTTCTTACATTATGCAAAACGCTATCTAATCTAATGTATTTTTATATGTTTTTGTTAGTTATTGGTAGTTTTTTTAATTGAAGTTTTAAGTAAGGTATATCATGTTTATAACTTGAAGTCTCTTTATATATGTTTTGTTATGATTTAAATCCGTTTTAAATTTTTTGTGTTATACCTTTAAACATATGATTACATCAAATTTACATGATATAAATATATAAACACAAAAAAGTTTCAAAAAAGGACCCACTTGATTGAAACCAATTAGATCCAAAAATTGTAGCTAAGGACAAGTCTCTTTTGGGGATGTCCTTTTTTTAATTCAGTTGAGTACCTAGCTTTTAGTCCCCAGGCTTTGGCCTTTGTGCACAACTGCACATTTGGGTGTACATGTTTGGTGCATAGGCCTTGGGCCAAAATCGCAGGAACAGAAGAAGGGAGAGGCCAAACCTAAACCTAGTATCGTAATTCTGTTTTACACTTATTTTGTCTATAAATATTTTCATATACTTGCACGCATAATGCGTTGATGCGGGGTGTAGAGCACAACACAACTGGTGTTGCGATGCGGTTACATGATGCACCAATATTGTGCTGCAATTTGCAAGATGCGATTCCATTAGGTATAAAGGAGACTCTCTTTGATCTTTTTAAGCATTCAGGAGACTTTTTTTAATTATATTTAAGTCTAAGATCATGTTGCCAATGTGTATTTTTTTGTGCTTCTTAAATTCTTATGAAAATTGATGTTTTTATGTATATATAATTTTTTATTAACAAACGCATTATGTACGTGTCACGCTCGCATGTTGCGTGTCACGCACGCATCTCGCATCATGCATTTGTTTTTTTGACCAAGCGCATTTTGCAATTTAAAACCAAGGTAGCAAACTAGCACCTCATAATAAAATATCCTAGTTACCACCTGTAAACATAGATCAATTTGGTCCAAACCACGTTACCCTTATGTTCTTTGTTGCTTTTGTTAGCCAATCTTGGCATATCATATAGTCAAGGGACTATTTATGTAAAGCTGGTTTTTGTCTATTTAATGTTTTCGATAGTTTTAAGGAGGAAAAATCTGATGGATTAGATTTATTCCAAGGAAGTAGGAGAGTTTAAAAAGGGAGATAAACATCCTACATTATAGGGTTTTCTGTTATGTTTTTTTGTTATAAATAAGGTTGATTAGATGGATGTAATCAACAGAAACTTTTGAAGGAATAAAAGTATTGGAGAAGGAGTTCCAAAGAATCACAAACTGTTCGTATTTGATGTTTTACTTTGATACCAATCTTCAGTTGGTATTAGAGCCTGGCCGACGAAGGAGACCTATTCAACGAATACGACCGAAGGAAAACTCTCATGGCTGAAGGAGGCGACGCAAACAAGCAACTAACAATGGCGAAGGAAACCATCAACATGCCATTCCAATGTCCGACCCTAACATCGACCAACTATCCTATCTGGTCGTTAAGGATCAAGGCGATTTTTAGGGCACACGGAATTTGGGAGGCTGTCGAACCGGGGACGAACGTCGAACCGAAGAAGGACAATGCTGCCATAGCCTATCTCTACCAGTCTCTCCCTGAAGAACTGATTCTGCAAATCGCGCACTGCCACCATGCAAAAGAAATTTGGGATGCGCTGAAGACGAGGCATCTAGGTGTCGAACGTGTCATGGAGGCCCGATTGCAGACACTGAAAGCTGAGTTTGAATCAACCTCAATGAAGGACTCTGAGAGGATTGATGACTTCTCAGCAAGACTGGCCAGCCTGGCATCTCGATTAGCAGCACTTGGAGCTGTAATTGAAGAATCAACTCTGGTAAGGAAGTTATTGACTGCCGTCCCGGAAAGATTCCTGAACATAGTGGCCACAATAGAACAACTGGTGGATTTGAAGACGGCTAAGTTCCAAGAAATAATTGGAAGGTTAAAGGCCTACGAAGAAAGGACCACTGGAAGGAACTTGAGCAGTAACCAAGACCACCTCCTCTTGTCATATGAGGAGTGGGATGCCAAGAAGAAGAATGAAAGATACCAAGGAAAAGGCCGAGGGAATGGAATTGAAGGCCGAGGCAGGGGTAGAGGCCGTGGTAGAGGCAGTGGACGTGGCAGGGGCAGTGGCTGAGGGTCAGGCCCCATGGAAGGAGGAAAGGCCCCGGACAGACAGAAGAAAGACAGGTCCAAGCTGCAATGTTTCAGGTGTGATGCCTATGGGCACTTCTCGGCTGATTGCCCAACCAGAAAAGAAGAAGAGCACTCGAATCTAACTCAGGCACAAGGTGGGGAGGGCCCTACCCTACTAATGGCAAAGCTTGACCACGATTTCAAAGAATGGATCAATGTAAGCGAAGAGAAGGTGTTCCCGGAGAAGTATGAGGCCCAAACCGAAGGAGACAACATGTGGTACCTGGATACGGGTGCTACAAATCACATGACCGGAAACAAAGACCTGTTTTCATCATTAGATGACAAAACAGGTGGAACTGTACGGTTTGGGGACAATTCGTGTGTAACCATCGAAGGTAGGGGATCAATCTTACTTGAGTGTAAGAATGGTGAGCAAAGGCTGCTCACAGATGTGCTGTACATTCCCTATCTTCGATCCAACATCTTCAGCATTGGTCAAGCAGAAGAAGGAGGCTGCGAAATCAGGATCAAGCATGGAACTTTAACAATGATTGAGAAGGATGGAACTGTGGCGATGAGAGTGCCAAGATCAACAAACCGACTCTATAAAATCAAGCTCACAAAAGGGAATCCTATGTGCTTGAAGACAGAGATTACTGACCCAGCATGGCTATGGCACAGCCGCCTGGGTCACCTGAATTTTGACACAATGAAGCGGCTGAAAGGTATAGTGGATGGAGTCCCTGCCATACATCACCCAAACCAAGTGTGTGAGGCCTGCCTAGTCGGGAAACACACAAGGAGAGGGTTTCCTGAGAAGTCCCCATTCAAGACCGAAGAACCGTTTGATCTAATCACCATGGATCTTTGCGGGCCGATTTCCCCAACGACTCAAGCAGGAAACAGGTATATGATGCTGATTGTAGATGATCACAGCCGCTTCATGTTGGCATACATGCTGAAAACAAAGGATGAGGCACTTGGAAGGTTCAAAGTGTTCAAAGCAATGGTTAACACTCAGTTCAAGAAAGGAATCAAGATCCTGAGGACAGACAGAGGAGGTGAGTTCACATCAGGGGAGTTCAACAAGTTTTGCGAAGAAGAAGGAATTTCTAGGCAACTAACGGTCCCCTACACGCCCCAACAAAACGGGATCGTTGAGAGAAGAAACAGAACCATCCTAAACTGCACAAGAAGTATCCTAAAAGCCATGGGGATGCCACAACACTTCTGGGCCGAAGCCATAAGACATTCGATTTATGTTCTGAACAGACTCCCTACAAAGATTCTGAAAACCAAGACTCCATATGAGCTGCTAAAGGGAAGAAGACCGAACCTGGAGCACCTGAGGGTTTTTGGCTGCATAGGGCATGTAAAAAGACCCTCAAATCAAGTAAAAAGAAGCACTCCAATGGTCTACCTGGGGACAGAACCTGGAACTAAGGGGTATCGAATGCTCGATGGAGATAAAGGAAGCATTGTGGTTAGCTGAGATGTAAAGTTCGAAGAACATCGAAGCTGGGAATGGGGAACATCCTTGGGAATCATTGAGAGGGAATTTGAGCTCCAATTTCCTCAAATTGATACTGATGAAGGATCAAGCAGCCTAAGTAATCAAGCCCCATTCGACACAAGTCATGGAACAAACACTGATGAAGGATTAGATTCAGACTTCAGCAGCCCTGAATCGAAAGTCCGAGGAAGAGGACCACCACTGCCAGAGTCTTCTCCCATTAGCAACAGATCTGATCCAGCTCGAGCCCCTGAAAAGACCTACGACGACTCACCAATCCAAGGTTTTAAAAACCTAGAAGAAGTATATGATCTTCTCATTGCCGAAGGGGAACCTACGAATTTTAAAGAAGCTGCAGGAAGAAAGGAGTGGGAACAAGCTATGAGAGATGAAATAGCTTCGATCGAAAGAAACCACACCTGGACCTTGGTGAATCTGCCAAGTGGTCACAGGCCCATTGGTCTCAAATGGGTCTACAAGGTGAAAAAGGATGCAAAAGGAAAGATTACAAGACATAAGGCAAGGCTCATCACGAAGGGGTACATTCAACAGCATGGGATTGATTATGACGAGGTCTTTGCTCCAGTAGCTAGGCTGGAAACCGTGAGGTTGGTACTGGGTCTAGCAGCTTATGAAGGGTGGCTTGTACATCACCTTGATGTAAAGACTGCCTTTCTTCATGGAGAGTTAAATGACGAGGTTTTTGTTAAGCAACCTGAGGGCTTCGAGAAAAAAGGGCAGGAAGACAAAGTGTACAGGCTGACCAAAGCCTTGTACGGGCTAAAGCAGGCTCCCCGAGCCTGGAATGTGAAGCTTGATGGAGTTCTCAAAGAATATGGGTTCACTCGATGCAAACTGGAACAGGCCGTGTACACCAAGAAGACATCACAATATATTACAATTATTGTAATATATGTGGATGACTTACTGGTAACAGGGAGTAGCCAAGAACAAATCACACATTTCAAGAAACAAATGGAACAAAAATTTGAAATGAGTGACCTTGGTCTACTTAGTTATTACTTGGGACTGGAAGTTTTGTAGGGAGAATATGGCATCAAGATCAATCAGAGAAGCTATGCAAACAAGATTCTGAAACTAACCGGGTTAGAAGAGTGTAATTCAGCAAAGTTTCCCATGGAACCTGGCCTTAAGTTAATGAAAGAAGATGGAAGTGGAGATGTGGATGCGACTGAATACAGAAAGGTTGTAGGTTGTTTGAGGTATCTCACTCACACTCGACCAGATCTACTCTATGCTGTTGGATATGTTAGCAGGTACATGCAGTCGCCAAAGACATCGCATCAGCAAGCTATCAAGCATATACTTAGGTATATAAAAGGAACCACAAATCTGGGAATCAACTACATTCGAAAGGGAAAAGGAGAGTTGCTGGGTTACAGTGATAGCAGCTATTCTGTGGATCCAGATGATGGGAAAGGAACAACAGGAGTGGTGTTCTATTTCAATGAAAGACCAATCACTTGGTTGTCTCAAAAACAGCCAATAGTTGCACTATCTTTTTGCGAAGCAGAATTCATGGCAGCCACTGCAGCGGCTTGCCAAGCTATCTGGTTAAGAGGACTTGTTGCTGAAATAACAGGAAGGATGGAACAGCAGATTGTGATTAAAGTTGATAATAAATCTGCAATTGCGCTTATGAAGAACCCAGTTTTTCATGGGAGGAGCAAGCACATAAATACAAGATTCCACTACATCCGGGAATGTGTGGAGAAGAATCAAATTAAAGTTGAACACATAAGTGGTGAAGAACAAAGGGCAGATATTCTCACGAAGGCGCTGCCAAAAGTCAGATTTTCTGAGATGAGAAACAAGCTGGGAATGGAAGAAATAAAGGAAACTTAGAAGACAATGCTGGAACCAAGATTGGGGGGGTGATTGTTAGCCAATCTTGGCATATCATATAGTCAAGGGACTATTTATGTAAAGCTGGTTTTTGTCTATTTAATGTTTTCGATAGTTTTAAGGAGGAAAAATCTGATGGATTAGATTTATTCCAAGGAAGTAGGAGAGTTTAAAAAGGGAGATAAACATCCTACATTATAGGGTTTTCTGTTATGTTTTTTTGTTATAAATAAGGTTGATTAGATGGATGTAATCAACAGAAACTTTTGAAGGAATAAAAGTATTGGAGAAGGAGTTCCAAAGAATCACAAACTGTTCGTATTTGTTGTTTTACTTTGATACCAATCTTCAGCTTTCGTGTGTATGTGTTCTGGTCTGCGTGTGTGATATCCCTAAAAGTACATATGCAAGCCTTGCCTTTTTATGCGAGGAGAAATCATATCCGAGTCCCATGAGTAATCGTCTGTTTTTTTTTTTTTTTTTGCAGGCTCTACCATTTGTAGATGCTTTAAAGCTTTTATCTTATTTAAAGGACTGGTCCTCGAATCTTGATAAGGTATGCCATTGACTGTGTTTGGTGATAAGCTTTTTACGAGCTTAAGTTTTTGATTTTTAAAAATATTATCCTATAGAAAAAACTTTGTTCAGGGAGTAGCTTTTGGGGCTTCTTAAAGCTCTTAAAAGCTTAAAAAAGAAGCTAGCAAAGCTAGAATTAAAGTTCATACTTTCAGCTTCAGTTTAACTACTTTTGCCAAGGATTTTCATTGTATGCTATTATGTTATGAGTTTGCCATTTTCACTGATGCAAATTCATGTTTTTTAAAATCTCTGTGATCTTACAATTTAGCAAACATGTGCCAATTTCCTGTAGGATATTGCATATGATCTTAATAATGACTAGAGGACCTTAAGATCTCAGTCAGATCTGATCTATTTTCGCTTGGATTGGTAAATAAGAAAACTACAAACATGCTAACTTCGTTAATCTATAATAAAATGCAAACGAGATAACCAAGTTGCTTGTAAGATCAAGTTTCATGAAGTCATCAACTTCAACAGTGATAAAATTTAAATCATTTATAGCCTGCTTTTGTATGATCTTTTGATCTTGATTTGATATCTCAATGCTGGCTTTACAGATATGAAAACACTCTATAGTAAGATCTCAACCTAGACAAACTTGGCAAATAATTTAAGTGAAAATATCAGACTATTTTCTTAGTATTGTTTAACGTAAGTTATGGTCAATAGTTTTCACACTACATTGTTTTATATCATCTGTTCTGACCGTATTGTTGACTTTAAATCTGCTGGCAGGTTGAGTTGGTTTGTAGGATTGCCACAGTGTTATTGCAGTTGCATCATAATCAACTAATTGCTACCACAAGCAGCAGACCTCTTTTGGCTCTTCTTAGAGACATACTTCATTCTAGAGTTAAGGTAAAATTTACATAAATTTTGTTCGAAATCTCCAAGTACCCGTTTGGGAGCATTATCATGTCATAACAATTTCACATATCGTGTATATACTTTATTTGCATATTATTTTTTGGTCTGATAATAGCGCATAAACATGGGTTACACACATGAGCATGAAAATCAGATACTTTAAACCTTTTTTGCTCATCATAAAAAATGGGAGACAAAACAAGTTTTTGGGGATACGTGAATCTTAAAAGCAGAAGCGCAAATAATATAAGACAGATGAACAGACATTTTCGGGTATACAAGAGTAGAAGTACCTACGTGACTAAGGTGTCGTGTATTTGGTGTATATATGTGTGAAATCGTTCGGACTTCTGACGTTATTATAGCTATAACACACTCGGATGGCTATTGTCTTGATTTTTTTTCTAAATTTAAGCATATATGAAACATCTGTTGTTTTACTGTTTTAGTTAAATGCACAAATTTGCAATTTTTTTTACATTCAATTGAAATAATATTATTGTCTATTGATATGCCTTTAAAGCATCCATGATGCTCATGAATGAAATTTTGCTTCCTTTTTATATTATTGTCTATTGATATGCCTTTAAAGCATCCATGATGCTCATGAATGAAATTTTGCTTCCTTTTTTCTTAGGAATGCAAGGATACTCTTGGATTCAATCTGGCAGCCATGGATCATCTCAAGGTTTGTTTTTCTTGAAATATATGATCATTTTGTTTTTTATCAACTGATTAAATGTGATAAAACTTATTGTAATTAACTTATTACAGCAATTGATGGCTTCAAAATCTGACGCACCCTTCCATGATGCAAAAACCAAATTACTAGAAATACGATCACAACAATCAAAACGTGTTGAAGCGAGAGCAGACACGAAAAGCGAAAAGAGGAGGAAGAAGAAACAAAAGAAGGACGATGGACACGTGTGGTCTTGATTTCTGGCACATAAAATGAGACACAAATGTGTACATGTTTGATTCAATTGTATTCTTAAGATATGGTGATGCCATGTTATACATTATGTTGATCCAAATTTTGTAGCTGGAGTAGGTTTTGATGAAATGATGAAAATTATTTTGTGAGCTTCCCATTAAATGTTATTAATAATCTTGCATAGAAACTTGGAATAGTGTAATGCGATTTTTTGTATTTAAAGTTATCTAGTATATGTTTATCCTTCTATTTGTCGATGATCATCTCATATTCTCATTTTTTATTAGCATTGAGTGTCTTGTCTTTTAATTTTATTTTCTCCTCTAAGTTTATGTGTAATTGAAGGGTTTGATGGAGGCTTGACTGGTGCCATGTAGACGTCATGCAGGAGTTTGATGGAGGCTTGATATATATATAATGGAAGGCTTGATTGAGGAGGGTGATGTGGATGTTTTCAATTTTAGAAAAAATAAATCCTTCAACCGCTATCACGCTCGTGACCACGGTCTTTTGAGACCGGTCACGCCTCTGTCGTGGGGCTTGTGTAATGAGGGTGGAGGTGATAGTGGCTTGAAGTTGGTCAGTAGGTTAGGGTCACATCCATTACGCATGGCCTAATATTTTGAAATACAGATGATGGTTAGTGAATTGATTGTTCTATTTATCAATAGGCGAACCAGCCTTAAAAAGTTAATGATATATTATTTAATTTAAAGTTAATATGTAAAACGAAAAAAAAAAAATAGCAGCTGGTCTTTGACTGCCCAATCCAACCCAACTTTTTATTAAAATACTAATTCACCTACACAACCTATCATTTATCAAATTTTCTCTTCATTTAAAAAAAATACATATATGGATTATTTTTATTTTGTCAAAAATACTTGTTTTTCTATAAATTAATTTATTAATTTTAAATATAAAATAAACACTAAAAATGCATATTTTATATTCATCAAGTTACTTAATAAAATAAATAAGGCAACTTATAAACCGAACATCAATTGGGTTTCACGGTCGGTTTATTTCCAAAACCAGATTGGATTGTATGCGTGTGTGTATAGATTGGGTTCATTATTTAATTCTCATAAAAAAACAATTAGACTCAATGCAATTAGCTCGTCTTAAACCGTAAAACAATTCAGTTTAATTCGGTTTTAAATTTTAACGTGCTCAAACTCCCAAAACCAAAAGGCACAAACCGTAAAACCAAGCCGAAACCAAATTGTTTATGATGGTTCAGTTTTGTAACGGTATGGTTTTGGTTTTCATTATTTAAAAACCGTTTGTAAAGGTTTTGTTTATGATTCCACCTAAAACGTAAAAAAATGACCATGAGCATCCATAACCGGAGAGGTCGGCCCAAAATAGTCATGTGAACCGCCCTCAAACTAACCGGTCGATTGAGCAAGTTCATTTATTATACCAGAAACCGGAAGGAAGGTCGGGTCGGGTCGGGTCGGACCGGATTTGGTTTTCTTTTTAAAATCTAAAGAATAAAACATTAAAATTACTCTCTCTCTCTCTCTCTCTTAGTATGGTTATACTTTTTTGAATCAGTGTTAGGTTTCTCATGAACTTGTGAGAAATGTGGTGTGACTGGTTTACGAACTTTTCTTTAGAGACGTGTCAGTTTCAATCGACTTTATCGTTCAAAAAATAAATAATTAAAATGTTTCATTTCTTATTATCATTTAGATTTTGACATAAAATACTCATTCAGTTTAACACAAACAAATTAAATATATATATATATATATATATATATATAATTAAACAGGTGAGCTTATGAACTTGTTTATTTATATTTATTAGACTTCTTAATTCTCATTAGTGAAAATATTTTTATTTATTTTTGTTATCTTTTTTAGGATTTCAACATTTACATTATTAATTTAACATGTATCCATTTTTTTTGAACGACTAACTTGTATCACTAACGGATCACTTGAGTATCATAGTTTCACCAGCGCTATCACCTGATCATATTCTTCACCAAGTCATCATTTCAAAAGAAAACTCAATATTTTAAGAAAACCCTCTTGTGGGATTCAAAATCATGAACTTATGATTCTTGAGTCTTGCGGCACCTGTAACTAACAGGTGGGCGCCTGTTACACGTTTTCAGAGAAAAAAAGCATGGACGCCCGTAATGAGGTTCGGGCGCCTGTGTAGGTGGTCCAGACGCCTGTGATATGAACGATTATTTTTATTTTTTTTAAGGGGCGGACGCCCGTGACAACTTGTTTTATATATGGGCGTTCGTCAGTTTTAAGGGGCACCCACGCCCGTGTAGGCCACATGGCGAAACATGATTGGGGCTCATTCAGGCGCCGCCTGTAAGTACGTAGGCGTCGGCACCTGTAAAGAGATGGACATTTCTGTGATTGAAAAGTCAAATGACCATTTTGTGTAAATTTTTGGTCAAAGTGGACATTTTCGTGATTTTCCCATTTAGAAAAGTAGCAGGTTTGAGTTGCAAACACAACAAAAGTAACCAATTTAATACCAACATGTGGTGCCCTGACTTCCAAGGTTCATCACTTGTCGAGATTACACACTATCAAATGATTAAACAAGTATATATCTAGCAACGTACCAAATCCTTACAAATGTTTACAATAGTTAATTGTTATATACAACTAATATAAACCGACTAACTACATAATTAATTGTTTAGATACAATTGATGGTCAAAATACGCTATTATTTACACAAGTCTTCCAAAAGTTGCCTGTTGATGTCTCAAGCCGCATAGCATCACTAAACTCTTTCTTTGTTTAACCTATTCGTAGACCCTTCTTTTTTCCAGTTACGCATGCTTAAAAACTTTCGATTAGCCTACGTTGGTGAGCTTTAGCTTTCAAATTCATATAACACATCTTGTTATTTTCATAAAAACCCCTTATCAAAAACTTAATCATAACCTCGAATTATCAAAGTATATAAAACAATAAAGTGATTGATTTAAAGCATGTGATTTGTAACATAAAAATAAAAGTGTAAGTTCAAATAAGACCATATATGTATTGTCGTAATGCAATCCGACTGGATAATCGCAAGCTACATTCCAAGATCGAAGTTTCATAAAGCAATCGTCACCATTTTCATTACAAGTTAGTTTGTTGTCCCATGAATAAACTCGTAAATTTATGAATATGCCAGCTTATGAAAGTCAAAAGAAGTGTTAAAACAAGTGTGCTAGATGGTAATCTAGTTAGGATGTATCATACAAGACGTCACTACAACAGGATAAGAAAACGTATGGTGGTTGGGCGTATTGCTTTACATGTATCCTAAATACAAGCTTCATTCGGCATAACATAAAAGTGTAGATGCATAAGTTTTGGTAATGTCTAGGTTTTTAAGAAAGGGTATGTATAATTCTTTTATTTTGCAACTAGGACACGATATTATATATTAAGAAAAAACTTTTATTATTTTTTTCTACTAAACTGTATTGAAATATCAAATAGTTTCTAAAACTAAATGGTTAATTTATGAAATTAACACTAATTTAACATAGTGACAATTTGTGTAATTAGCTCTAAATCAATTTGTGCAATAATGTAATTTAGGTAAGAGTAGTTTAGAGTATAATAAATTTAAGCTTAAAAAAAAATTTTAAGTCACGTCTCTATATGTATAATATATGTGTTAGAACTGTGATATTTTTTTCTTCAAATCTTGAACTATTCATCAGAATCATTTTTGGTACATTAAAGAATACACATAGATATGACCACCTCGTAATTCGTAAAGGCTTTTTTTGCTATTAGTTTTTTTCTTCACAAATATAATTTAGCGTGTATATATATAAGGGATGGTTCGAATGTTAAATTTTTCTTATTGTGTTAACCAAATAAATACATCTTATTACTTTGGGGTCCATATTAAAGTAAATCTAAAGGTTTAAGTTTTTTTTTAAAAAAAGGCTTCAGAAGGGTAAAATAGTCATCCTATATATTCGTTCAGATGTTAAACTAAATCTTAACCATTCAACACTTAATTATTAAGATGTTGCCAAACGACCCCTTAGTTTAATAATTTGTCATAATATCATGAAAAATAAATATAAAAGCGCATGGTTATTTATATCATGTAGGCCTATACAAGACGTATAACTCTTACGACACACAGTCATTCGATAATGATTGGTCATGTATATGATCTCGTCCCATATAAGCATATACGAGACAATAGGGGTGAGCAAAAAATAAAAAAAAAACTAACAGGAACCGAATTAACTGAAAAAACCGAACCAAACAAATAACTGAAAAGAACCGAACAAAAAAAAACCGAAACCGAATTTTTTAGTTTCGGTTTTACATATAAAGCAAACCGAATTGTAATCTTGTTTAAAAATGTGTGTATATACACACACACATATATATCTTGTTATTTTTATACTTATTTAACGAGATAAAAACACAAAAAGAGCCTACCGTTGGAGATGATAAAGATTTGGATTAGATAAACTTTACCATTTTAAAAGGTGAATATCAGAATTATTGCATATTTAGTTATTTACTTTTGATTTTTTTTAAATGTAATAACATGATGATAATTATTTAGTTTTATATTGATTAGTTAATGTTCGATCAATTATTTTATTAATTATTCATTGTTAAACATGTTTGTATTTTTAATATTTGGTGCGAGAGAACACAAAAAACAAAAAAAAACCAAAAACCAACAAAAAAACGAAAATGAAATTAAAACCCGACTATGTTTGTTTCGGCGTTATCTAAAAACCAAACCAAACACGCTCCTATGTAACATTACAAATAATAAGAAATACCAGGAGTCGTACTACAACACAGGTTTCATTATAGAATCCCAACTCCTGTCTTTGAATCCCGATGTTCATGCAAGCCTACTCAAAACAAAAACCCTCATCAAATTGCTGCAAGAATCGAACGGTGAATATGATTCTTTCTGAAAATATTCTCACGCGATTTCTGTAGAACCCTAGGGCTTTCTTGCGGATCAAACCGTGCAAAAGTGCTACATCATCAGTCAGCATTCTCCAAAATTAACTACACAATTCGCGTCTTCTAATTGATTGGAAATATGGAGTCGTCTGAGAGTTCTGGATGCCCAATCAACCCTTTGAAGAGAAAATTAGAAACGATGATGAGTGATACTTCAAATTGCCAACAACCCACACCGTACGTGTTTCAATTTGTTTTCAGGTCATATGAAAAAAATGTGAATGGTATCTTAAAATATGTTTTGATGTGTGTTGTGGCTGATTTCCCCAACTAATTTGACTCTCATATAGTAAGTCTTTTAAGTTAATGTGGGTTTGATTATGTTCTTGACTGAAAAAAAGTTATGTTTATTTGATATTCTTTCTGTTATGTTAAATTTAGGTATCAGTTGGATGTGTTTAAGGTGGCTATGATGCGAAATACTATAGCATATTTTGATTCCGGTTCCGGAAAAACAATGATGGCTGTCATGATCATCAAAGAAGTGGCACTTGCTCTTAGAAAACAACTATCTGAAAAGAAATTGATCATCTTCTTGGCCCCAACTCGGAATCTTGTTGAACAGGTGTACTATGAAACTATGATCATCTATATGTAGTTATAAGTTATAACTATTGGGTGGTGTTGGAGGTTATTAGAGTGTGCTTAGTTGAAGATGTATAACAAAACCAACTTTTAAGACCAACCGTTGCTATCTGTCTTATGAAATCCCATTTATTTGTGACTCCAAAGTCAACTTTTCTGGTGCAGCACTTTGATGATTTTAAGGAAAACACAGACCTCTTGGTTGATTTCTACCATGGGAGTAAAGTGATGGATATTGATGGAAAGAAGGTTGATGAATGGGATTCTGCCGTATGGGAACATGAAATCAACAAAAATCAAGTGAGTTTGTTTCTAAGTTTTTCATCTCTTAAAGCTATTTTTGCTAAAGATTGAAAGTTCTGTGTTCAAATTACTTTTCTTCACCTTTATTTTCCACAGGTAATGGTCATGACACCTAAAATTTTCTTGGATGCGTTGAGGAATGCGTTTATGAACATTGAAATGATGTGTTTATTGATCATTGATGAGTGCCATTATGCAAGTGGTAATCATCCCTATGTAAGCATAATGAAGGTAATAGTTGTAACATGTTGGATGTTTGTGATTGTGATTGAAAATATGATGACGAGGGTTTTTCCTTTTTTGTGAAGGAATTTTATTTCAAATCAGTAAGCAAGCCAAAGGTTTTTGGCATGACTGCATCCCTGGTGACTAAAAAAGGTTAAAATTCTTGGTAATTTTTTTTAGTTTTTATTATTTGCACTAAAAGTTTTCTAAAATTGATTATAACAATGCCAAGTTATTATTCATGTTGTCTCAAAACTTGCATCTCACTATGCGTTACTCAATATGGTTGCAATACATGGATCTTATTTAGTGATGCAATATGAGAATGTGAGTAAGAAGGCGCACATGGATGATAAATTTTGGGAAATCCTAAGCAGTTGGATTGGGGTTATGGTAGTTATTTTCTCCAATGTGGGCATTCATTTTTTATGCACTACTTACTTTTACAATCACTCAATGTCTTAAACTTTGATTATAAAACAAACTAACTTTAGTACATTGGTTGAGGGATTAAAATATCTTTCAAATCTTTAATCCACTAGATTAGGTAAGTGATTCAAATCTAAAAGTACAACTCTTTTATATATGTCAAGAAAAGGAAAAACCAAATTTCAAGTAAAGAAGGCCTAGATGCACAAAGTTTCTTCCTTCAATAGCATATATATAAATAAACATATTTTTGACAACCAACATATATATGTGTAACAACAACAAAACTTGCAAACAAATCTGATGAACTCATTTTATGAACAAATCTTTCACACCAGGTGCATTCAACAAGGGTACCCTAAAGTTCCACACACACACACACACAAATTTTGCACACATTTTAAAAATTTATGCTAATTAATATGTTATGCATTTTTGGTGTATGATTTCTGCATTAGGTGTCTCTTCAACTGGAAACAGTGAAGCACAGATAACTGCACTTGAAAGTATCTTTGATTCTCTGGTAGCTGTATATGTCATTCATACAAAGTTAACCATTTAATCCAAAGTTGTTTTGGAATATAAAATTAGAAGAAAATATTATGAATATGCAGGTTTACAGAATAGAAAACAGGACAGAGCTGGAGGATGTCACACCATCTGTTTCAGAGAACAAACCTTCTAAAAATACCAAAGAATCACCTTCTACTGCAGGCAGGACATACAAATTAATAAATAATGCTTTTATTGAATCTCTTTGGGCCTTTGATGAAAGCTGGGATTATTTTATGTTTTATATGCATAGGAACTACAAAGAGGAAAGAATTACATGGAACAATACCAATCCAAGCAGTATGCGGAACATGGGGCGATAAACTTGATGACGTGGACTTTTATGCTTATACAATCAGTTTTGTGTGTAGTCTTATTGATGTGAAATATTCAAGTTTTGTTCTTCTGCTTGAATCAAAGCTTGATGATGATGTGGCAAATCTTGAAATGAAGTTATATCTGGTCTCAAAGTTTGTAAATTGCAAAGTCTCTTCATGCGTGAAGTTGCATCTCAATGCAGAACAGGTTTGACCAAAACTTTGTCAATTTTCTCGTGTTCGATATTTGCTTCAAAATAGTAAATTGCCACTGGCCCATGCACTGTCTATTATGCATTGAATGTTGACATATCTTTTTTACCATAACTCTTGATATTTTTCTACTTCTAATGATTTTTGTCTGTGGTCATGCTAGGTTGCAAAAGGAAAGTGCTTCCAAGAGTTATTCTTTAATGGAATATTTTCCAAGTTGTATGTTGGGTCCAAACATTCAAAAGAGCCAAGAGACTTTTTGCTAGAAACTGACCAAAAATTGTGGACCTCTTCATACATGTACTTGCTTTTGCCACTAGAGTCAATAGATCCGTTTAAGATTGGTTGGAAACTGATTGATTCATGTGTGTCTGCGATTGAATTCATCAAGAAATCATCTGTCTTAAGTGTCAAAAAACTGAGTGTTGATCCAATCATCAAAGATCCTGAAAGCACAAGAATTATTCATTTTGCCAACAAACCTGTTAGCAAAGATGATGTAGCAAATGTGGTGGTTTTGGCAATTCATACTGGAAAAATATACACTGTTCATGAGGTTCTGCAAGATGAAACCGCTCATAGTTCTTTCGATGGAAATTCTAAAAAATTTTCATCATTTGAAAACTATTTCAAACAGAAGTATGAAATTAATCTAAAGTACCCAGGCCAAAACATGTTGCTGCTTAAGCAAAGTCATAGGGCGCATAACCTTCTTGTGGACTTCAATGGTGAAGGTTTGTTGAACGTTCTGCCGTGTTTTTTAAAATAATCCAAATTCTTTTTGATTGATGATTTATTTTTTGATTTTTTAAGGTATTTTACATGGAAAAAAGATAAAGGCCGAAAGTTGTAAGGTGAATACAGGCAGACAGAGATATTATGCTCGTTTACCACCTGAACTTTTGTTTATTATCGATGCAAGGCTTGATGTTGTAAAATCAATCTATTTGCTTCCATCATTAATGCACCGGCTTGAGTCATTGATGTTGGCTAGCCAGCTTCGTGAAGAGATCACTGGCCACATGACTGACATACATGTCTCAAGCTCATTGGTTAGTGGTTTAATTATTCAGTTGTTCATTTGACATCAGCAGTCTTGTTATGTTGGTTCTACCACTGAATACAACACACAAGATGGAAACTGCTTGTATTCTTCTTAATATTGTAATGTGTTGTCTAATTTAGATTTTGGAAGCAATCACAACTCTTAGATGCAATGAAAGTTTTTCAATGGAGCGATTGGAGTTGCTTGGTGATTCGGTGCTCAAGTATGCAGTGAGCTGTGATCTTTATCTTCGGTATCCAAATAAACATGAAGGACAGCTGTCTTCTGCACGATCATGTCAAGTTTGTAATTCCACCTTGTATGATTTGGGAATTGGCTGTCGGTTACAGGTAATGCTATGTAGGTTGTAATCTATGCATACTTAGCTGTACATTTCATAGTTAAGTGTGTCATATTAGACCATCCCATCTAGCTAAACTGCTGTACAGCAGCCTTGATTGCTTCAAAACACTTTGGATGGCTTTCACCACATGAGTCCTTTGATCCACTTCTTTTTTAGCTAATTTTTAGAGCCGTATCAGAAAAAATATAATTCAACTCGACCCATTCATAAGGAAATTGGTAAAATCACCACCTCTACTTGTGACTTGTTCTATAAGGCATGTACTGCTTATTTTTAGCAATTTTTGACCCTTGATAAATGATACTGTATAAAATTTGTTTCCAGAACTATATAAGAGATATTGCATTTGATCCTACCCGCTGGACCGCACCAGGTCAGCTTCCGTTGCGGCTCTATCCGTGTGATCATGGTGTTGAGACCATAGAGGTGCCTATTGATGCCAAATACCAGACTGATAAACCAAAATTTTTGACCGGTAAACGCTGTGATAGAGGTCATAGATGGTTGGGCTCAAAGAGCATATCAGACTGTGTTGAGGCCCTTGTTGGAGCTTATTTTGTGGCTGGTGGGTTGACCGGCGCTCTGCACTGTATGAAATGGCTTGGTATAAATTGTGAACTCGACCCATCACGTGTCAATGAAGCCATCCAAATTGCTTCACTCCACACGTACAGCCCAAAACTTGACGTTCTTCAAAGTTTAGAGTCAAAACTTGGTTATGAGTTTGTGGTCAAAGGTTTGTTATTGGAAGCCATCACACATGCATCTAATCAAGAACAAGGAGTTGGATACTGTTACGAGGTAAGTTTTTCCCCTTTACTTAAATAAATAAAGTTTGGATGGCAACATCTTTTAGCTATTAATTGCCAATTATAGATCATTTATTTCTTTATTTATTTATTTAGTAAATATTTCTTTTCAGAGGTTAGAATTTCTTGGTGACTCGGTATTGGACTTGCTAATCACCAGACATCTTTTCAATAAGCATCTTGACATTGACCCTGGAGAATTGACCGACTTACGTTCAGCTTCTGTTAACAATGAAAATTTTGCATATGTTGCAGTAAGAAGAAATCTTCACCCGTATCTCCAGTATCGTTCAGGCGATCTCCAAACACAGATTTCAGATTATGTGAAGTTTGCTGCCACATCATCAACAGATACAAACTCACTACAGACAAAAAAAAGCCCAAAAGCACTTGGTGACCTGGTGGAGAGTATCACGGGGGCTGTATTACTTGATACACAACTTAATTTTGATGAAGTTTGGAGAATATTTGAGCCGTTATTAACTCCAATTGTCACACCAGAGAAACTTGAGCTTCCACCTTTACGGGAATTACTTGAATTTTGCGACTCCAAAGGCTATTTCATTAAAACTGCGTGTAGAAGTCAGGGTGATGCTGTAATAGCAGAGTTAAGCTTGCAGCTTGAAGATGCTTTATTGGTTGCAGAGGGTACGGGTCCCACCAGGAAAATCGCAAGGGGCCAAGCCGCTCTTAAATTGTTGAGCCAGCTTCAGGTTCGAGATTCCATTTGCCCCTTCTTTACTAGAAGCTTTTACTCCTGTTTCACACAATATCATTTCGCCAAGAGCCGGCAAAATGTGTTGTATTGTGTGTTGAACAGGCACAATGAGACAATGAGTAGTAATTGTGACATTTTCTCAAACATGAACTTGGACATGTTCTATACGCTAGGTTACACGATACGGCAATTATAATACAATTAAGTGTAACTAGTTTAATAATAACGCCCCATTTGCGGTGCACGCATATAATGTATATATGTGTGGGCCCTCATAGAGCAAAAGTAAAATTACAATAATTTTAATGTTATTTTACTTATTTTGTGAAAATAACATTAAAAACATTAGGATGATTAACTTCAAATGATAACTTTGTGACGGGGACTCTTTCGGATCAACCTCTCTATCCCAACTGGGATAGGGGTAAGGTTTGTCTTCATCCTTCCTCCCCAGATATACAATAGTTACTAAAAATTGCAACCCATTTAATTATAATATATTAAATTATTATTTAAAATATGAAACTATTAAACTATCTCGTTATGATAACTGGATCATGTATGTATTTTATCGACATACTAATTTATTTAACATGATAGTTAAACGTATTATGTGCACAATAAACTGGTTAAGCGGGTTCTTCTTGTTGTCTTAATATTTTGTCAACATGTTTATGATCCCAAACCTGTATACGCCAAATACTAACCCATTTGATTATTTTTTTCCGAGGCTTTTTGCTTAATGGGTCATGCCATAAATTACCTACCAAATTTTCATCAAAATGTCATTTTTTGTTTTTTGTTTTTGTGGAAGCAATTCTTTGAATAATCAGAATCAATAAATGCTCAACCATCTGATTCTTGGTACCAAAACACTAGAAGCAAATTCATACAATATTTTCCACAAGTTACATATGTATGTTGTTTTGTTCGACAGAATCAAGGGCAAGACAACAAAGATGGTGAAATCAGTAATAAAAACATCAAAGGAAATGACACAACCCGATCAAAAATTACTCATTTTGATCCTCAACCTGCTGTGAGCACCTTCATTGTTGATGAATGTTTAATGAACAACGAATCAGATTCTAAAGTTGAAATCCCCGGTAACCATCATATAAGTTTGTTTATATTCATGACAAAACTCTGCAATCGCTTATTAATTATTATGTTCATTTCATGGCAGTTTTAAAGTCAATTAACACAAAAAAGGGAGGACCAAGATCTACACTTTATGAATTGTGCAGGAAGATGCAGTGGCCAATGCCAATTTTGACTTCATCAGAGCAAAAGTCAAAGTTAGTAAACATTCAATTCAAATTTAATATTCTAGAATTTTTATTTCTTATTCCATTCGAATTGTGATATGTTAAACCAAATAATGTTTTTGCAGAACTCAGATTGAAATTGGTGAAGGCGCGGACAAGAGAACCGCATTTAATAGCTTCGAGTCTCTTATAAGTTTGACTATTCCCAACTATGGTGTTATTGAACTCACGGGTGACCCGCGAGCAGATAAGAAGAGTTCTTATGACTCTGCAGCCCTACTCATGCTCTATGAGCTTCAGAGGCTTGGAAAGCTCAAAATCGGGTAGAAAGTCAACGTAAATATAAATTGGGACTTAGAAAATTAACTGATGATGTCAAATGATCTTTTTTTTTTTGTATGCAAAAAGGCCCATCTGAAAAACAAGTTTCTGTTATACTGGTCAATGGTTTGGTCTGTACTCTGTAACCAACGTACCAAATCAGAAACCCAATGATCCGGGTCATCTGATTCTACAGTTGACATTTATTACGTCAGAAGTCGGCGGAAAGACCATTTGCAACCACGTAAAGATTCATTCAAAGCTCATTTACGACTCACTCGTTACTCTCATGCTAGTATTTATTCTCAAGCTCAACTGCTCGAGCTTGATCGATGGGAGAAACCATTTATTTTGATGAGGCTAACAGTGTTGGTTGTTTTGCAGGTGTATTTCGTTGGTTCTGTCTTACTCTGCTGAATCAGACTACTTGATGTGGACTGAATTCACACACTTATATAGACGCGTGTGCCAATGTGGGACTAGCCCACTTGGTATAGGCGTTGCCTCTTAGAAAGGAGGTCTTGGGTACAAATCCAAGCAAATGAGGAATATTGGGTGTAATTTAGGAGTATGATAGTATGGCTGTTCAAAAAAAATAAAAAAATATAGACGCGTGTGTGTATGTACGTACCAGAAGGATGCCCACATGATGCAATGCAAAACATAACATGCTAACATAGACACTGTTAGTTATTTTATTGTTATGTGATGATTATAGTTAATTTGAGCTAACCATTAAATCTATTAAACTTTAAACTTAAGGATTCAAAACTGTCTAGTCATTAAACACACGAGTGGATTTACCTTCCGCCTTTCCTCTATAGGACTAAGGTACCTTAGGTTTTTTTGTTAGCTTGGGTGCAGTGATGAAGCTTGGGCGGAATGACAGGAAGGCGGAAATTTTTGAAATTCGGAATACATGTTAATTTTTTGAAGCGAGGGGGCGAAACCACTATTTTTAACTAAAAATAACATTTCGCCCGAAAAATTAACACTACGGACGGAAAAAGAGAGTGAGTGGTTGCCCCCTGGCCCCTATAAAGCTTCGTCACTGCTTGGGTGAATGTGAAAAAAAAAGAAAGGAAAAAGTGTGTGTGCGCACATATATATATGGTCTCATCGAACTCTACAATATTAGCCTTTAAGTTTTAGCTTTAATAACTAATTTTAAAGTTTATATTTTAGAGCTTGGTTTTTGGCTTTTTAGATTTTATCTATAGGTTTATGGTTTGTTTTTAAAGTTTTGATTTTAGTATTTGGGTTTATTGTTTACAATTTAATGTTTGTTTTATGAGAAATTGTATGTAGCTTGAGTATGTAATTGTTTTTCTTTGTTTTGATATATGTATATATATACTCTTTGCCTCAATGTTCATGTGTCTCGTCTTTGTAGCTTCTTAAAATTTTTAAAGTTTCAAGACCTTGTAAAATATCCTTCACATGCATGCATACATCATACATGCATGCATATATAGGGAGTATGTTCGTTTATAACACTTTGTTATAAAGTTAATGGCGAAACTCATTCTAGTCATATAGCAAAAAAATGGGAAAAGAATGTGTACTATAGTATAAATCTGAATTTTTTAATTTATATGATGAACAAACGTGTAGTCTATAACTCTATATTAATTAAAAAGTTAGAAGTGTAATTTGACTTTTTTTCTTTTCTATTAAATCCTGTTGTGATATTTTTTATTTTCTTTTATTAAAATCCAGATTAATTAAATATAAAATATTTTTACATAATTTTATTTATTTATGAAAGGGTTATATTAACAATTTGTTAAAACATTTTGTACATTATACGTAATTTTACACATCTAAACATAATTCTACACATGTATACTTAAAATCAGATATTGAATACAAAAAATTAAGCAAACAATCGATCAATTTACATATATGCACTTAAACCAAATTATGAAAATCAAATCTTACTCATATACATCTAGTCACGTACCACTTGACAATTTTCGGATAAAGATTACAATATTATAGTCAATTTAAAAATAGAAAATTTCTCTTTTTATGGTGTAACAATTTTAAAAAATGATAAAGCAAGCAAAAGTTATTTCTTTTTTATATGTTAAAAAGGTATACGAAGAACGAAAAAGAAAAGTAAAATTACCATATACTCTTGTAAATTTAAAATAAATAGAAATATAATGAAAAATTCGGATTACGTTTTTAAGGTAGCGTTTGGTATGCATGAATGAATGGTAGAATAAAATGAGTCATTACGTTGGAATGAAAACAATCGTGTTTGCTTACCACAAAGGAATGGAATGCTCCATTCCACAAGGAATGTGATTCATTCCACGACCCAACCCGACCCATGATTCGAACAATGATTAAAACCACAACTCGACTCATAATTTGTATTACATTCCTAAATCTTCTCATGTCTACCAAACATGACAATGTAATGGTAATGATCCATCTCTTTACCACGTCCATTTCATTTTCGTCCATTTCATTCATTTGTCCATTCCATTCATTCATACCAAACAGACCCAAGATCAAGTAAACAAGATACGAAATCTACGTGTGTGTGTGTGTTTGTGTATGTTTAGTGAGTTATTATAAAAAATAAAAAGTTTAAGATGGGGTCTAAAATTGACATGACATCCTCTCATTTTTTGAATGTTTTTAGGTGGTGTAACCAAAATTATGGTAATTTTTCCAATAGTAAACAATTTTTTTTATTTTTTATAATCAAAAAAATTAGATTAATTACCCCAAATTCACATCGTAAATCAATTAGTTAACCGAAATAATAGTAACCAGTTTTATATTTTTATCACCATGTGAATTACATATTATTTATTATATTAAATGACATGGGGGGAATAGTAACGTGGGCCCCATGTTTTTTTTTCTCTTACACACTCTCACATATTATATATACACACCCACTCCCACATATTATATTATATATACTGGTATATTATTAAAAGAGATAAGGGGAGTAGTAAAATAGGTCATCTAGACTTTATCTGTACCATTGATTTGGAATTTTGAAAATAAAAATGTGGTGCGCATTGAATATGAATAAAAAAATTGGTTTTGAATAAACAAATCAGCTTTAATGTGGGTTAATGTGAACCATGTATTTATTTTCAAGATTCGAAATCGACGACCCAGGGTTTAGGGGTTTTCTCTCTATGATTAGTGAGAAAATGTGGTCCTTTCTACTGTTTTGGTGGTGTTCGAAAAAAGCAACTGTTATTTGTTTGTTTTCATAGAAAATCGATGTGTGCTTAGGGATTTGGGGTTTTTTTAATTCAACCAATTGGTTGCAGATGAGAAGGATATTGCCAGTTTTTTTAATTATTTTCGTAACATATTTGTATGGATTTTGTATGATTTTATGTTTTTATAAGAAATTTGTATAGAGTTCATGATAATAGATTTGATTTTGCTATGTAACTTATGTTTCTGCAAATGACATATAATACACGTTGTCAGGAGTGTACTGTGATGACCCGCCGCAACGCGCGGCGGGTATAAACCTAGTTATAATTAAAAATAAGAAAAATAAATGCATAAAAACAAGCAAAAACATATATATAAATAAATTTTATATATATATAAAAATTATTAATTAGGTATTTGATAAGTTTTTAAAAAATTATAAAATAAAAATATTAAAAAAAGAAGGAAAAAAAAAGGAAAAGTGAAAAGAAAAAAAACTAAACAAATGTCTTTTAGCTAGTAATACTTATATATTTCATTTTGTAATGGTAAAAACAAAAAGTCATTTACTATAATATAATAAAAAATTAAAGTTAGTTAATAAAAAAACTAAATCTTAAAAAACAGATGAATACTAATGTTAATGCTAGAGGTAATTTAAATGACATCCAGGTAAGTGAAGTAATCTTGAGCTTAATCTCGGGTTCTGGACCAATTGGGACGAGGGTTTACCCATTTCAGGGGATTTCTGCATATCTGGTGTGGTCGCATCTTACCTCTGTCTGGTCGACCCTGTTAAGACAATATACATGATATGTAGAATCGTCGTCGTAACAAAAAATAATGTTAATGCCGTTAAAAAAAAAACTAATGCTAATATTTCCGTGCCACGATAAGTAAAATAAAGAGGAATATGAATGATTTAGGCTCCATAAAGAACATCAGAAATTTGGTATTTGAAGCACCCAAACAGAAGCTCGCGTAGAATCTTTGCGGGTACGGCTTACGAGCGATCCAATGCGACCCTTTCAGAATCAAAATTCGCCAATCCAATTTTCGTGTTGTCAATTCTTGTTCATACACATCTTCCCCAAATAATCATCAAATTTACAGGGTTTCATTGTATTCCTCTCGTTATCGCAGCTGTATTCTGCAAAAAATGGCGGTGGAGGTAAAGGTGTATTGCAGGAAGAAGAAGACGGATAAAACCAAACAAATTGATCACATACCCAAGTGGTTTCAGCTTCCTAGAAGCGCTTCTGTCTCGAAACCTCGTACTGAGTTCTATCTTCCGATTTGTTCCTTTAAAGGTACTGTTTAGATCTTTGTTTTTTTGTTTTAATTCGAACTTATCTGTGAAATTTGTGACTTGTGATCGACATATGAAGCATTTGTGTTGTTATATGTATGATTTGGATTGATTCGTGAAAATTTGCTAAATGTTTGGGTACTTTTACATGATTGTTTGGATTAGGGTTTTTTTTTTGTTTCTTTGCTGGTGTTTATATGAAATTGAATCAGTTGCTATTGCTAATTTTCCAATTGCATTACTACTCTTACAACAGAATTGATGAAAAATGTCACCTTATGATTCCTTGGATTGTGTGTGTGTTTTGGGCGGGTGATAGGGGGGTTTGCATACTCTTCCCTTTGCCCTATATAAGTAGTATATAAGGCTATTTTTCGTAATCTGACAAACAAATAACCTTACTAGTTGTCCAAGTGCTCGCCTTTAAAGGAGAATCAATGCTTGTGAGTTGTGATAAACAATGTATGTTGATACATCATATATATGACGATTATTGAATTGACAATGGCTCTTTTTCATTCATATGGTGGTATATAAAATCATGAAAATGCAGATAAATTATATAAGATACATGCATTTTATATGCTTTATAAAGTAATGTTGGATGACAATGCAGATAAATTATTGATTGTTTTCTAAAGACTTATTTAATCTTACAAACTCTTGTTTTATATTCATCCCTGTAATCCACTTTGTATCTTCTGATCTGTCATGTAAAATAAATAGAATTGGACCTACGCAGAAGGAAAGAGATCCAATCAAGTGTCATCGTGGGGGGCTCAGATATGTCAAATGACATCATTAGGGATACTGCTGACCCATTTTCTGCCTTATCATCTGGACCTCAAGTTAGACGACAAAAAACACTTGCAAATGGCAAACAATTGCCACTCGCAGATGTTAAATTGTTTGGGCAAAGATCACATTTTCACCCTTGCAGTAACAGGTCTAACACATACTTTTTATATGTTGTTAGAAACATTCAAAATGGGTGTTGGACATATTGATTATTCTTTAAGTTCAAAATTTTGATTATTTTATAAATATTTCGTGTTTCAAATATGATTACACAGTTTAGAATCTTTTAATAATAGTCTTATTTTTTAAAATAAAACGTTTTATGGGTTTTAGTCATTTGACTGCTTAAGATCCACGCACATCTACTAATCTGGTAAAACACAAATGTGTGTTTTCATCCTTTTCTGGAATCTTGTATCAATAAAAGGATGAATATTTACTTTGTTTTTGATAATCTTCTTATTTTATACCTCAATAGTTGCCTTTTTTATGTCAGGAAATATAATTATTTTCATCCTTTTTTGGAATCTTGTATTAATAAAAGGATGAATATTTACTTTCTTTTTGATAATCTTCTTTTTATACCTCAATAGTTGCCTTTTTACGTCTGGAAATATAATTAGTGAATATAGAGATGATGCATTAGAGGACACTCCTAGCAGTTCACAACTGACAGAAAACAGGGAGACATGCACAACTCCTGGAAGTGTTGTCTGGGCTAAAACAGATGGTAGCTTTTGGTGGCCTGCAGAAGTAAGTAATGATATCTACCAAATTTTCTTTAACAAAATATCCATTTAAAACATCAACCAAACTTGCTTGATTATAGTAGGTACATAATACATAATACAAAATTTTGTTGGGCTCCATATGTGACTATGTGAGATGTTATTTCTTAGTAGGCACCTGCGTTTCAGAATCAACAATATGTTGAGAGCCATGATCATCACATAATGCACTTGTACATAGTGCATAAAATATAGTCAGAAGTAGTGGGAAAGCGAAAGAGAGGCATTTACATAGCCGTCTTGTGTATCACATTCAAGGAAATAGGTTTACATGCATTATGCGGTTCTCAGGATTCTTAACATACTATAACGCCCCTCTGTTTCTTTATTGAAATCAATAGTTTGAACAAAATTCATTATTATTGAATCCTGGTCCCATTTCTGCAGATATCTTCATATACAAATAAAAACACAGATGTATTTTATAAACACACATATGAAGCAAAAACACATTGCATTTCAATGGACGCTACTTGATCTTTTTCCAATTCTGGATAAACAACCCAACTTCCATAGATATAGCAACACATATAGATACAAACATGCACACAGTTTGTGTGTGAGAGCAACTTTTGTTTGTGTTTAAAATGATATCTGATTGCTTCTTGTCTCCAGATTTTGGGAGAGAGATCAAATCAGGGCCCGTTGGTGTTAGTGCAGCACTTTGGTAGGCAAGGAAGGTAATATATGTACTTAGTATTGTATTTTTTTATTAATTTTGGATATGTAAAGATTATATTTCCTATCTAATTATATTAACCGAATTTTCCTTGTCTCAATTTTCAGTGTTTGGGTTGATCCTACTGTAGACCTTTCACCACTTGAGGAAGTGAGCATAAATTACATTACATAATTCTGTCCTTTAACTATTTCATTGTTTATTTGAAAATATGCAATCCTTTCAATTATTTCATCAAGCAGATATGTTTTTTTTATCTGTACTCCTTATACATGCTTAATGTTCATTAATGCTTAATTTTATGAAGATTCTCTTTATGTGTGTGTAGTGTTTTGAAGAACGGAGGTGTAACCAGGCTAAAGAGTTTCAAAATGCTTTGAAACAAGTAATTAGATCTTTACCATGGAGTACAAATTTTATTTCGCCTTCTCTCTTTCACAATTCTGTAAAGTTTTATTTTATTTTTTTATAAAAATTGCTCTATTATATTGAAATTTGTCAAATATGCAGGCATTGCTCTATAAAGAATATCATAGACGATTTAATGATTTGTCTGGTTCTCCTGGTGTGGCTGATGTTTTAAACCACCATGACCAATTACAGGGTATGTTCTTGTTCTTTTTTAATTACAAAATAAAAGGATAAAATATGTCAAATTATATGATTAATTGATTGTTATATCTATTTACTGTGTTATGTATAGTCTATGTTTTCCTAATAAATTATACATGATTTTTGTTTGCTGTATGCTATATATTAGCTTTGTCCTAAACCTAGAAGTAACTTCGTCTAAATGATGTATTCATTTATTTTATTCTTCGTTTGTTTATTGCTACCCCTTTTTCCCTGGAAAATGGTATAGTTTCACCATGCTTAAGTGTTTTTTGAATTTGTGAATCAATGATTATACAACAAAGAATCTTGGTCTCGAAATCTCCAATATTACTAACCTTAATAAGTGGCTGTCTAACCTTAAAATTCGCTAAACAATATGTTTTTACTTCTATTAATTTAATTAAATCATTATATTGTTTTCCATCATCTTATCCTTTTTTGTGCTCATTCAGAAAGGGATAACTCATCAAGTTCAGGCAGAGCAAGGAGCAAACGTGAAAGGAAACCGAAAGTTCATTTTGATGTGAGTTAATGGGATGCTGCACCATATGAATTTATTCTTCTACTTTCTTTGATAAAATATACACAGGTGGCATTCTTGACCTGTTTACTTGAGTACTTAAATGGGTCTACTCGGGTTATATTTCATCTCTAGCTGTTCAAATGGTTAAGACAAACTAAATTTGTTTAAAAAAAAACAGGCCAAATGACTAAATGAGTTTAATGGGTGAAAGCCATCAGGACGGCAAGAAATGCATTTTAAATTTATAAAATCATTTTGTCAAAAGAACTAAATTAATTTTATAGCTTTTTAACCATACTTGATGGTTGACGCTGGTAAATCCAACCGGTACCGACACCAAAATTTACTCTTTTTTTTTATCTTTTACACAACCCAACCATATATTCACCTATGGTTATAAATCAAGGGCCTTTTTTAAAAAAATAAATACAGGAGGTGAGCTGTCCGTTACATACATCAAGGAAACTTCGTAGATTCAGAATAATGCGTTCTCTTGGACTTGCTGCACCAGTCGGATCTCCTTTCAATTCTACATAAATAAGTTACCATCATTCCATTTTAAGCATTTTTAGTGTCCAGTTTCTGCTTATTGTTGTGTTGAAAATAGGAATAAAATGCTTCTTATCTGAATTAACATGCACAAAAGTATACAGAATATGGAGTGTGTATAGTTCTGTATTTTTTTTTATAGAAGTTTGAACTCCTAATCTTTAAGAACGATGTATTGAACTTTTGCCGCTTGAACACCACACGACGATTGGTTGAGATTAAATTATGTTTTTGTCTTTGTTTCTTGTAACAGAAAACATCACAGAAGTATGGTCATCAGGATATGTTAATTTGTAAAATTTGTTGATGTGGATGTTAACATATTGATCGATCAAATGAATACAAATAGATCAGCCTACTTAACACCATCGTTTTATGTCAGGTGAGAACCATTTTCTAAAAACAATGAACGGAAATCTAAACAATGAAACAAAAAGATAATGTTATTAGAAACAAAAAATTGAAAAAATAAATACAAAAATATCAAAAAAACATAAATGCAAACACATATACAATAATAAATATAACGATTGTATAACTATATAAGAGAGGAGTACAAGTAAAACATTAAAAAAATACATTGCAGCGATAAAACCAAAAAAACCTTAATAATAATAAACCTAAACTAAAAGCCTTAAACATAAAAAAAAATAGAAGAAAATAGGTTGAAAAAAAAAATCTTATGATGCAATGGGAACCAATAAGAAACAACAATTCATCTTTTTGTGTTTTGTTATATAAGTAACTGTGTAAAATACTAACCAAGTATCTTAGGTATTTTAATAAAGTTATCTAAAGTTTTTTTTGTCTTTTTAAAATACTCTACTTTCATTAGATATATTAGAAAGGCATAATCGAAACATCAAAAACAACCCTCAAAATACAAAAATAAAAAAGATAGTGACCGAATCTCGTGGAAAAGAGCGATTGATGAAACCATGGAAAATAGAAAAGGATAAATACAATGGTTTTATGATCACACAATAAAACATACTTTGATCTTAGATAAATTTAAGTAAGTCGTGAAAAACTAAAATGAATAAAATGCTCTGCAAACTTAGAAAAGATAAACACAAAAAATCTTAAAGGTAAAAACAGGAAAAGATGGATAAGAAATAGCAGAAAGAAACATTATTTTTAGTAAACTTTCAATTTAGAATTAAATGTTTAAACAACTTAATTTTTAAATATATTTACAGCATTAAAAATAATTTAGTTTTAAATAATATCATTTGATTCTTTGATCTAGTCTAACCATAGTAAGGCAACTGATTCATGTTCGGGCCGATATTAACAAAATTATATTTTTATAACAAAAATTATTCTATATAATATTATATAAAGTGTTACGTGTTATGTAAAAGTTTGTAAATTTAACCAATTTTTTTGCTTTTATAAATTTTTTTTCTTATAACTTTTACAAAATTATAAATTATATAAAAATGTACAAAAAAACTATATTGTTTAGAGTGTTTACATAATTTTTCTTTAAAAAATATACTTGTTATATTGTACTCTACAACACATACAGATGATTTAATGCATTATAATCTCTTAATTAATGTGAAAAAACCCTATATGTGATGTATTGGTTTTTACGTCTTATAATTGCTGACAAAAACTGACAACTGATGTCAGTTGAATTTAAAGCAGTTAGTCATACGTTTCATATTGATTTTTACGAGACGTGTATGTATGTATACTTTATAAGTTTATGAGCTTTTTGATAGTCTCATAATGATTTCAATAAAATGTTATACTAGAATCGGTTAAAGGTTGAAATCGTTTGTTTTTATTGCAAAAATACGTATAAATCAGTCGGTCAGTTTTTAACTACCAAAGTTTAAATATAATATGTGAATAACTTAGACACTTTACTAATTTGTCACCAATTTTTTTTTTTTTTAATTTTGGAGTGTCTAATTATGGCATTAAGGGCCATAACGGCAAAAAAAAAAATCCCAAATTAAAAATCATGTTTATAAACAAATGATGTCTTGTCTTAGTGGTAAGATGAAGGTATGAGAGAAGTGATAGAAGACCCAGGTCATGAGTTCGATTCTTGATTCCACATGATTTTACTGCCTTCCACCGTGTGCCTTCGGAAGGGTGCTTGGGTCGGGTTTTCCCCGGGAATTGGTGGCTGGTGGGCTAGGGGCTTCGTCCGTATGGACTAGTGGCCAGCATAGACATCCTTTAGCAATTAAGGACCGCTTACAAAATACACGACAGTGATTAGTTGGCCGTTCAAAAAATGGATGTTTATATATCGTGCCCCAGCAATTTCTTTATGAATTAAATGCCACAAGGCCACCTCGCCCCTGCCCCCCTGTCGATTAGACACCGCTGCATCACGCGCTGTCATTGTAATCGCGCACTTCCTGCAATTTTGCGATCCGTTTTTCCTTTCTTCTTCGTTTTCTTCTTCTTGATCGAATGCAGTAATGGCAGCAAGTTCTGGAAACTCCATTCCTGCCCCTGGTACTTGCCCTAATTCTTCCATTATTTCGATTCTTTGAATCAAAATCTCTGTATGATTTTTTTTTTATCTTTGATTTTCAGAGGCGATCCAGGTTTTGGTTTCATCGCTCGTGGATGAATCACCGATGGTTAAGCAAGCGTCCATGGCGTCTCTTAAATCTCTCGCTCCACTGTAAGAATATGTGTTTACGGATGTTTGTTCATCTTCCGCACTCAATTGAATTGGTGAATTTAAATTGAAATTTTACGGGAATGGCAGGAATCCACTTCTAGTTCTTGACTGTTGCTTAACGGTATCTCGCGGCGGCCGTCGGGTAGTTATTTCTTGATTACATACCACACTCTATATTCTACAATTTGAGTGCAATTTTTAATGTTGTTCACTAGAATTTATTTTATTTCAAAAATTTGAAAGCGGATTCTAATTTTACATCAATCGAGCGTTTATATTCCTTATTGTATCATATATTCACGAAGTTTAAAGAATTTTAAGAAACAAACAAACAAACCCACCCAGTTGTGTCCCACTCATAAGGTTAACGATTTTTGTAAAGTGGATTTTGATTGTGTGAAGGAAGGAGTAGCCCATGTATTGCACAATTATTCATAAAACAGAGTATTTAAATTTATTTTATTGTTACTAACAGAGGTTTGGGAATATTGCTGGTGTATTTCAAGTAATGTCGATTGCAATTGGTGCTCTAGAAGAAGGGGAAGTGGACACTGCTTATATGGAAAAACTTGCCAAACTTGCTACTACTGAGATCATTTCATCAAAGGTTATTTAGGGTTTTGTATTTCTGGTATTGCTTCTTAAGGTTAACAGTGACAGTTTTCGTGATATAAATATAGAGCTTAGAATTTGTGGGTTCAGTTTGGATATTATTAATAAATTGCCTAATACCTATAACTTTGTATTTTTACAAAGTTCACACACACACACACAAAACACTTGGTTTTTTGGTGGTTCTGTGGGTTTCTTGGGTCTTTTGATCAAGTTAAGAAGTCACGTCCAACATATCAGTTCATCTTTTAATATACTTTGTAGGAAATAAAAGCTGACTGGCAAAGAGCTGCTTCTTCTCTACTTGTTGCAATTGGTTCTCATTTACCTGACCTGGTAAGTGCTTCTCAGCCATTACCTAGTAAACACATTTTCACGGTAGAGCTAAGTTTGAAATGGCTCACTTCTGAAAAAACTGAACACCTCTTTAGTTCAATTGTGTCTTTAACCGGTTGTATACTTTGAAACAAATCCCCATGGAAAACTTCATAGATCTTATATGCGGTTTTAGGCAGTGAAATCAATCAGGGTTCAGGCACTATGATGACAGTTAGGGTTTACATTTTGCAAATTTATAATTCGTATACTTAGATCTGGATTTGTGTTATAAGTTAAGAGTATATGTTTTGAATTGTCTTTTCTACAGGCGTTTTTTTGCTATACAGATCTTCTGCATTTTTTTGAAATGAATAAGTTTTGTATACTGCATTTCAATTTTAGTTTTATCTTACTGTTTTGGAACTGCATTTAAGGAGCTGTTTGTCAAGGGTATTTTAGAATTTTGTTAAACTTTGTTTAAAAAGTAAATTACATGCCTATATAAACATTTTTCATAGGTGTTTGGTGCGTAATTTTTTTCGGAATCCTTAATAAAGTGTAAATACATTTCAACTTAGTTAATAGTTGCCTTACAATAATTCAAAGTTGAAATTGAGGGACAGCATTTACACTATATCCAAAGCTAGGTATTGTTCGTCACAGTTAAAGATAAAGTCTTGTGTACATACTGATGCTATTTAAGTACCCTTTAGTATATAATTATCAAATGGTTAAATGGTGGATAATGATATGGATGACTTCAAACAATACGACCTCAATCAGTAGACTTCAGATGTGCAGGCCAAACATACAACTGCAGATTTTATTCCAGAAACAAATGATTTAAAGAGTATATACCAAAACGAGCTTTATCTTTAATATGTTTCTTTGTTCCTCAGTGTACACTGACTTCTCGGCTTTTTTTATTCACTCTCAATGCAGATGATGGAAGAATTATATCTTCACCTATTTGCACAGAATTCAGCTCTACCGGCAATGGTCCAAATACTTGCAGACTTTGCTACTTCCGATGGTTAGTTTTCTTTCTAACTCTGACTCACAAGCACTGCATATGATGGAAGATTTTTTTTGGCTGATATAAAATTAAGGGGTAAAACATATTTATTTATTTTTGGTTGAAATGAACATTAAATTGAAGCCCTTCAGTTTACCCCAAGACTTAAAGGTGTGCTTTCCCGAGTTCTTCCCATTCTTGGGAATGTTAGAGATCAGCATCGACCAATTTTTGCAAATGGTATGTTGAACAAACCTCAGTTTAATTTATTTTCACGTGAATACAAGTACTTCTTATCTATCAATGGCTTGTTTTTGTTAATATTTTTCCAGCATTCAAGTGTTGGTGTCAAGCCTGTTGGCAGTATAGTGTGGAGTTCCCTCTTTCATCAATTCTTGATAGTGATGTCACGTGAGATTTTTTTTTGCTTTCAGCAGCTTCTGATTCTATGACACACACGCACTGTATTCTGTTCTTCCTGAAATTGACTTGCTTAAGTTCAGGTCGTTTCTAAACTCTGCCTTTGAGCTTTTATTGCAAAATTGGGCAACTTCACGAGATCTCAAGGTTTGCAGTCATGAAACTATGCTTTCATTGCAAAGATATTGTTGATAAGATAAGCCATGGTGTATACATTAGAAACCGATATTTAATTCCATAGTCTATTATATCCAGCATTGATGATCATGGTTTTATGATTTTCATCAGTGCAAAACTGTAACTATTTTATGCTTTGATATTTTTTTGTCTTTTCTACTTTTTAAGGTAATATAACTTGTGTCTCAGGTTCGGACATCTGCTGTTGAAGCATTGGGTCAGTTGGTTGGTCTTGTCACAAGAACATTGTTGAAGGCTTCTTTACCAAAATTTGTTCCAACTATATTGGAATTGTAAGATACAAAGATCGTTTGTTTTGGTTTTTGTCTAGTATGTAATCGGACCATTATACATTTCTTGCATGGCTAAACACTGGGATATTGCCATATTGGTGATGAATTTAAATGCTCTTCTATGTTATGCAGGTATAAAAGAGACCATAATACTGCCTTTTTGGCTACGTGTAGTCTTCATAATTTATTAAATGCATCGTTACTCTCTGAAAAGGGTTCTCCTCTTCTTGATTTTGAGGTTTGTTAGACTACATTTCTATTGATGTTTCTCCTGAGCACTAATTTTTTGTTTTTGTTGTGATTGTATAGATTTTTCTAGAATGGTTAATAGTTCAATAATGATGGTTATATGTTACATTTCAGGATCTCACAGTTGTTTTGTCGACTCTTCTTCCTGTCATTTGTAGTTATACCGACATCAAAGAGTGTACATATTTTTCAGTAGGCCTCAAGGTGATTTTCTCTCTCAATTGTATCAAATGGTTTTTCGCCATGTATAATGGGTGTTGGTTAGTATATTATTTTTAACTATCTTGATTGCCTTTTGTTGCAGACATATAATGAAGTTCAACATTGCTTTCTCACTGTTGGGTTAGTGTATCCTGAGGAATTGTTTGTTTTTCTTGTAAATGTAAGTCCCATAATTTCATGTTGATATTATTTATTGTAATCTTGGTTTCATAATGAACTGGGTTCTCTCTTCCTTCTACAGAAATCCAAGTTGAAAGAAGATCAAATGACTTTTGGTGCTCTCTGTGTCCTTAAGCATCTTTTGCCCAGGTATACATACCCGTCAAATAGATGCACTTTCAGACAATGCAGTACATGTATCATATATTATTTCAAAAAGCAAGACATGACCATTTCTATCTCCTTTTCTCACATCAATAAATGGGTATTAATTACAAGGTTATCTGAAGCTTGGCACAATAAAAGACCTACACTTGTAGAAGCCATTACATTATTGCTAGAGGAGCAAAATTTAGGGGTTTGTAAAGCACTTGCAGAGGTATGCTTTTAATCCTTTTTTTTATCGGACTTTTGGTATGCTAGTTTGTATTATGACTTATGCAAGATTGGAAAAATTAATGTGTATTTATAAAGTAAGAGTAAAAAGGAAATTAAATAGATCTAAACTATGGGACTAAATCAGTTATTAGTCAAAATATATCCCTAATATTACACAATTAATATGGTATACTACTTTAAACATAACTTCAGTTGTTTTTTTTTTCCAGCTAATAGTTGTTTTGGCTTCCCATTGTTACTTGGTTGGTCCTTCTGGTGAACTGTTTGTTGAGTATCTTGTACGACATTGTGCCATGTCAGATAAAGAAATAGATGAGCTTGTGACCTCAAAGGAGTCATTTAGACCCACGAATCTTTATTATTCATTCCAACAAAAGCGAGCAGAGGTTTGGATCTCATATTGAGTGCCATACGTGTGCAATTCTTAATTTTGAGTATGAAGTCCACTAAGTGTGTGTCTGTGGTACATTGTTTCTTACAGGCAAAAATTGGGTCTGTTCGACCAACCGAGTTAAGGGCAATATGTGAAAAAGGTCTCCTTTTAATAACCATAACTATTCCTGAAATGGAGGTAATTAAAATAAATTGCCAGATTTTCCCTCTCAATTCTGATATCTAGCAACCATATTACCTTTTACATCCTGTATGAAATTGATTATGAATTATTAGTTTAACAACTTATATGTGAATACTGAATATGCAGCATGTTCTTTGGCCATTTATGCTGAAGATGATCATACCTCGTTTATATACTGGTGCAGTTGCCACGGTAATGTTGAATTTATCTCATATCTTACTGTATGATTAAGTTCTGAAATCTGAATTTTATATCAAGTATTTTTCCATTGCAATTATGAATGCATTGATTTCTATTTGGATGAACTGTTGTGACATTCTGGAATAATCAAGCCATTTTACAGGTTTGCAGATGCATATCAGATATGTGCAGGCACAGATCTATTCATAATGATAGGATGATTCGTGAATGTAGAACTCGTGTTGATATTCCACGGCCTGAGGTGCCTTTTGATTGTATAACACAGGCTTATATGCTTTCTATGGCACTTAAAACAACTGACAATGATTTGTTTGAATGCCTTTAGGAGCTTTTTGCACGTCTGGTGGTTCTCCTTCACAATCCTCTTGCAAGGGAGCAACTGGCTACTCAAATTTTGACAGTAAGTCATTTATTGCCACTAACAGCTATACATGTCACCTTTAAATAAGCTAGACATGCGAGAAGTTTGCCAAAATTAGTCATAGATGTTCGTTTATAAGAGCGTTTGGCAAAAGTAGGTTATAACTATATCTGAAAAGTTTAAAATGATATAAAAGGACACACATAATAAAACCAAATGTTAAACGTGTTAGGATTCAAGTGGCGTGTTGAAGCGATTAACACACACGAACACAAATAGATATGATTTGGAAAACAAACAGAAAATAAATGACAGGAAGATTTTAATGTGTTCCGATCAAGGTGACTTACATCCACGGGCTGCAACTAGGATTTATATTTTATTACTTAGGGGATAAAAGATTACAATTACATGACTAAATATATATAGAGAATGCACATTAGGTTAAAAACCAAAGCAAACTTGGTTTAGGGCTGGCTGCCCTAATATGTCCCAACCCTAAAGGCCTACAAAAACCTAACAATCTTCCACTCAAAGGCCTTGCAATAAACTCCAATCCGTCATCCAAGCACAAAGCAACCCAGTCATCAAGTACTCCAATAGTCTTTTTCAAACAAAGTCTTCCAAGCTTCCGGTTCTCATAAATAAGCTAAGACTTCAATCCAATCTTTCTAGTTGCAACTTCTCTTATCATCAGTACCCGAAAGGCTCGTTGAAGCTCGAGAGAGCTCTAACAAATGAGTTAACACTAACTCAGTCGTGACTGTAATCGTCACCGACACATCCTTTGTCTCAATTGGCTTGCACACTCCATCGGATTTAGAGATACATTGAGGATCAACATTCTCCAAACTCAGCAAGTAATAAACAAGAGAGATTTTATCAATTAGAATCGTGGTCTTCAAAACCCAATGACTTTTTGGAATTGTATTTGAAACACGCCCTTGATCTCACTGTTGTCAAAACCCCCGATTGGTTTAAATCTTTGACTATGTTCAACTTGAACAGCCTTGACATCATGTCTCACACATGCAAAGTGAACCTTCTTTTTCCCTTTAGATTAAGTGAACTAGACTTTGCCTTGCTTAACCGAGATGATCACTTGTTAGCAGGTTCCTCAACCAAATATAACGATCCCTGTTTCTTTCCTTGAGCAATAACCTGATTACCCTGGATGGCTTGATCACCTCCCATTTGCCACCCTTAAAATTAATATGCAGGTCTCTCTCCGTCCAATGGACCCTTGGTTTTAGAAATAGCGCCTGAGGCATGAGGCGTGAGGCGCAAGCAGGTTAACGCTTCAGGGCATTGAGTAAGCGCTTTATGAACTTATGGGTCATATTTGATTAGCAGTTGGGTATGTAGGAGGGGATATGTATAAACAACCAATGGAATTAGAGATTCATTATGGTTTGCATGATAAAAAAAGCCCAATATGTTGAAAAATGCATCTTTTAGTTGTAGATAGAACTTATTTTGTTATATACAAAGCAACGCCTCACGTACGTGAGGCTCTTGCCTCATGGCTCATGCCTTTTGTCTTGGCATTTGAGGTCTAAACGCCTCAGAGCGCCTCGAGCTTTTTAAAACCAAGAATGGACCAACAAAAAATAAGCTTCATCTTTAAGTATAGAATCACCTTGACATTTTTCAATTTCAGTGTAGTTCTTGATGGAATTTTCAGAATCAACATCTCATATGCTCGTAATATTAAGAAATTCACCGGTACAAAGCCATACCTTCCAAAGGCAATAATCTCAAGATTCTTCATTAACTCACTGCTGTGAGTTGCATGAATCGAAGTGCCAGAATCCATGACCTAAGTGTGCATACTACTTTCAAGTTTCAACTCTGAACATGTCCCACCTTGTTGTACTTCCAACACTTACTTTTCCATGTTTTAGGCAAACTCCTTCCCTAACTCCCACTGTCCCTGCCATTTCTTCTACCCTTGCCAATATGCAACATCTTAGAAAAAGATAATCTACTATGTTTCTTACGTCTGATATCTTTGCCAAGTATTAAGTCATAGCAGCAATAGAGCCTGAATGGCTGAACCTCATCATCAAACTTTATCTCAAGTTCTCAACTAAAAGTAGTCTTGGCATGGCACCTTCCATCATCTTCATGTTCACAAGCTCCTGGCTCAAGAACACCTTATTAGCTGCTGAAGACTTTTTATACATATTTTACAAAGCCTTCATCATAGCACTAGCCATGGTCTTTGTCATGATGTTAAAAGGAATGTTCTTTGTAAAAGCCAATGTAATTATCGCCTTGGCTTTCTTGTCTTTTAATCTCCAATCAACTTGTTCTATTTTCTCTGGTTTATCCCACAATACCAAATCCAAGTCCTTTTGACACAACAATGCTTCTATTTGTATTTTCCATCTACCGAAAATCAAAATCGTTGAACTTTTTAGTCGTAACTTTTCCGTCTTGGTAAACAGATCGAGATAGTGGCAGGCACAACAATGGCACATGCTTGAGCTGTTCTACGAAACACTGTATAATAATCCGTTTGGTTCATACAATAACCAATAAATCAAAAACTATAAATAAACTATAAACAATTATGTGACTAATTCCTGTAAAAAAAATCTAAACCCAAATGATGATCTTCACAAAACTTGGTTCCTCATAACTGATTAATTGCAAATAGTAAAAACAAAAACTAGAAAATACAAAACGTAACCTTTGCAGGACGAATCCAAGAGTTTTTTAACCAAACCTAATCAGTGGCTCCAAGGGTTTCAACTTGGTACCCCATAGTCAAAATCCTAAATCTGGTTTCTTTGGTGTGTGCTGCAAATCAAAAACCAAAAGGGTGCTAATGGCAATTCTCCTCTTGTTAGTCAACCTTGATGGCCACAAAAAGACAAAACTGATTTAGTTTTTTGTTCTTTCCGTCAATGCACAACCGCCTCACCAAGGAGAAATTATACCAAATATACAGTAACTTCAAATTTTGAGAGAAGCATTAATCTTACTTCTGGTTGTGGTACTTGCAGGTGCTGTGTTACTTGGCGTCTCTATTTCCCAAAAACATAAACTTATTTTGGCAAGATGAGGTATTGAAGTTATTTAGTCAATAATTTGTCAATTTGGTTAGTCCATGATTCACCCCTAGGACCAGACATTTTTTTTTTTCCCCTTCTTTTTAACCTTGTATCAAATACTAATACTTTATTACAGTTAAAGCATTCATCTCTTTTAATGGAGATGGTTTATGAAGCTGACCCCTTTGGAAATCATTTTGTTAAACATTCTTTTTTATGTTCTAATTTTAGATGCATTATTTGTTATATGATCGATTATTCTATATGCTTTTACCAAAGTCCTAACTAAAATATTGTTTTGGTAAGCTCTAGATTCCAAAAATGAAAGCATATGTCAGCGACACAGAAGACCTTAAACAAGATCTTTCTTATCAAGAGACATGGGATGATATGATAATAAATGTACTTGTTTTGAATTCCCTACTTATTCATATGGATACTTATGCATTTTGTCTATCTGTACTTTTACTGCAGTAAGCAAGACAGTTTTGGAATATCATTTATTAAAATGCATTATATACATGTTGCAGTTTCTGGCTGAAACATTGGATGTTGTTCAAGACACTGATTGGGTAATCTCTTTAGGGAATGCATTTGCGAAACAGTATGAACTTTATACATCTGACGATGAGCATTCTGCCCTACTTCATCGGTATGCACTTAGTTGCATTTATGTTTTCGCATTTTGCTATATTATTGAACCTCCTTCTCAATTATCTTCTATTATTCATTGCGAGTCTTGAGAAGCATATTGAGGTTTTTTTACTTCTAGATGTCTTGGTATACTTCTTCAGAAAGTCGATAACAGGACTTATGTTCGTGATAAGATTGACTGGATGTACAAACAAGCAAATATTACCATTCCTGAAAATCGGCTTGGTTTGGCAAAAGCCATGGGATTGGTATGTCACACATACTATATATGTTCCTAGTGATGTTTTATGTACGCGACTATAATACAAGTAAATAAAAATCTGAATCACATAGTCTAGCCATTGATGCTTGTATTCTAAGTTGCTGATCTCAATTTCTTGCAGGTTGCAGCATCACACTTGGATACTGTTTTGGATAAGCTTAAAGAGATTCTTGACAACATTGGGGAAAGTATTTTCCAGAGGTAATTATTTTAATTTGACTGTCTATTTTCATGCTAGAATTATCTATCATTGTTTAACCAATATTACGTTAGTCTTAACATCATGTTTTTATTTGAATTGCAGATTTCTATCCTTCTTCTCAGATAAAACTAAGATAAAAGACTCTGATGATATTCATGCATCATTGGCTCTAATGTATGGATATGCTGCAAGATACGCTCCATCAACTGTAATTGAAGCCAGAATAGATGCACTTGTGGTAAGCATTATTCATTTTTTGGTTCAGTTTCAAGTCTCGTTTATCATGTTTAATGGATGCTTAATTAGTGTTTGGTAAGTAATATGGAGTTTCTGTTTATTGAAATACGCCATTGACTTGCAACTGCTTTCTCCAGGGCACCAATATGCTGTCTCATCTTCTTATTGTACGTCACCCTAGTGCGAAGCAGGCCGTTATCACTGCCATTGACTTATTAGGTTGGTCTGACCCTTAAAATATGTGCTTGTGTGGAGTTTTGCAAGTATAACTTGAATGTTGTCTGTTATCCTATTACATTATTTCATATAATAAAGAACCTTCCTTTTTATCCGTAAATAACTATTTTCAGAGACATTCATTTCTTACAATAAAGATTATTAACACATGACAATATTTTTTATGAGTTTACTGTTGAAGCTATGGTTTCTAATTCTTTATTTTTTTTCATTTTCTTTGTTTTTATTTATGCTTTAGAATTTATTTTTGTAGTTCGTTTAATCATCGAAGGCTTTCCCCCCTCATTTTTCAAGTGGTAATTGGCTGTAATGGAAGTTGAATAATTTGCAGGTCTTGCCGTCATTAATGCTGCTGAAAGGGGTGTATCGTTCCCATTAAAAAAAGAGATCAATTGCTTGACTACATATTAACTCTAATGCGTCGACATGATGAAGAAAGTTTTTCTGATTTGAGTGTTGAGTCATTACACACACAGGTCTTTAGCTCCCTAGATGTATTTATTTCTGTAATTAAGTAATTACCTTGAAGACAAATTGTTACATGTTTATTCATTTTTTCCCCATGTATTTTAGGCCCTTGCTTTAAGTGCTTGCACTACTTTGGTATCTGTGGATCCAAAGTTGACAAATGAAATGCGTAACATTGTCATGAAGGTGCCAGTTTATAACCATGTTTAGTCTATTCATCCTTGTACATTTTTTCTTCTCTTTTAAATATTTATCTGTTTTGCAGGCTACCTTGGGTTTTTTTGCTTTACCAAATGACCCTGCTGATGCTGTTGATCCTCTTATTCACAACCTTATCACTCTTTTATGTGCAATTCTTCGCACGAGGTACTCTCCTCACCATCAACAATTTATTTTGTTTTCTTAAAGAGAAGCATATTATGAGCTTAATTTATTTGCATACTACATTTACATATTATATATGAAAACTTTGTGCTGCTCAGCGGTGAGGATGGAAGAAATCGTGCGGAGCAGTTGTTTCATATCTTGAAACAGATTGATCAATATGTTTCATCACCTCTTGACTATCAGAGGAAAAGAGGCTGTCTTGCAGTTTATGAAATGCTGCTGAAATTTCGGGCCCTTTGTGTCACTGGTTACTGCACTCTTGGTTGTCAGGGAAGTTGCCCGCACATCAAACAAGTTGATCGCACCTCACGGTATAATGCTGCAAGTTTGCCATGTGAGTCAGCTTTAAACTATCTTTTTCTTTCAACGTTTTTCTGGATGTGGCAAGATAAATGACTCAGGTGTGTTTGGGTTACTGGTCAAAATGGCTGCTAGTTAGAAAAATTAATCTCATGTATGGGCTGGTACAGGCTGGTTTGGGTTGTCCCAAAACAATGTTTTCTAATTTATTTAACTTTTAAGAAATATTATATAGTGTCCAATATGATTTTTATTTTGAATAAGATGGTTTAGGAGGTTTTATGTGTTCAAAATACAATTTCAGTGACATTCGACCTTATGATCTCTTCTCTCCAAAATTTTTAAAATTATCCAGTTTACCCATTATAGATTAAAGCTTAGCCCTAATGATAGCCACAAGGAGCTGATTCAAAATGCCTAGTCACTGATTTTGGACTTTGGATGCTCCAGCTGGTCAGCCCAGCGGGTCAAGCTGCTCCATCTTGACCCATCTCTAACTCGTGTCCTGCAAATCTAGCATTACTCGCTCACATAATTTTGCCATTTCTTTTTAATTTTCATGTTATATCAATGTAGTAGCAGTAATCCCATGTTTTCCTAGATTGTAGTCGGTAGCAATTACTATTTTTTGAGGTTTGACATGTTTTAGGCTTACAAAATTTTAAACAAATATATAAAATCTAACTATAAGACAATTAATAATGTAGTTATATATGGTTTTTGAAATTTAAAATCCTTATTATGTCTGTTTTATTACTGGATTATGGCTGGATTTTCAAAATTTTTGCTGGAATCTCGCTGGAAGGTGCCTTGAGTCCTAGACTGCCAACAGGTGCCTTGCTGCGCCCGATGCTCCTTTGACAACTATGCTTTGAGCACAAGTAATGGAGGGGGTGAATTTATGTTGAACTTTGTCTGCTGTTTTTTTTTTCTCTCGTGAATGACCAGCATTCCTTGTTCCATTGCTAGCATAACATTAGCTTATTTGTGTGGGTGTCTTTGAATCTTATTCGAACTAAGGTGGTGATTATGTATCCTTGGAGTTGAGTAGACTAGCCCTATCAAGTTCACATTGGTGTTTCTGTATCATGTGTGTTCGTTAACCTATGTTATGTATTCAAAAAATCCCGATTTTGACTGTTGCATTCTTGATTTCTATTTGTTGCTGACCAGATTTAGAACACTGAATCATACCATTCATACAAAAATGGGACGAAATTCCGTCTTTAGTTTTTGCAACGTTAAGTTATTTATACTTGTGCTTCTATGGCCAGCTGTATTTCTTTTGCCAAGTCGAGACGCCTTGTATTTGGGTGATAGAGTCATAGCGTATCTTCCACGTTGTGCAGATACAAATTCTGAAGTCAGGAAACTTTCTGCACAGGTCAGTAATTTTATATTAAATTTAAATAATTAATCTGAATTTTATGTTTCATGTTTATGGGTGCAAGATTTTTTTTTGAATCTGTTGGACCAATTTTTATTAAAACAGAAGAAAATGGTCTGTTTTGTAATTAGTCTTTAGTTTAAATAGTATTTCAGCTGTATTTTAAGTACCGATAAAGGGAGGGTCCGTCTAAGTATTTAGGTTAGATTCTCAAAGGATTTGGGAGTCAACCTAGATTGTAGGAGTGTAGGACTGATTAAACTTGATGGACAAGGTTAATCAATCTATAAATGGGGTAGTTTTTGCTTCAAATTATGTTTGCTTTTCTACCAATTAATGAAGTAAAGGAGTTCTTTGTTAGCTGTTTCAATTATTCTATATATCAATTGTCTTCATTTTTTCTTTTACTTTTTTATTGCATGCAGATTTTAGACCAGTTTTTTGATATATCACTGTCTCTTCCGAGGCCTGTAGCTTCTAATTTAGCACACCTATTGAATCTTCCTATGCCGCTTTGTCGTCCCTTGAGGATGTTATTGCCATATTAAGAAGAGTAAGTTAATATAATCCTCAACATTTTTTTTTCTCTTTTTGGATGAAACATCAACTTATCTTTTAATTTGTCTGTTTTAGTCACTGGCCCCTTTCACTCTGTACGTGAGTCATTAAAAATGATTTTATGTTCTTTTTAGCTCATTTTGCAGCTTGTAAATAAAGTCTCTGCTATCTTTCTGTCTTGCTTTTCTACCTCTTAAACGATCATAATCTCACACACAAATAACAAAGGATTTTGAGGATAACTCCCACTCCCTTGACTCTTTTTCTTTATAAATCTCAAAGAAAAATGCGTATAAAACAATAACCACAACCTGGGTATTTATAATAGAACTACATTCCTACACAAGCAAAAACAAAAACGTATTTGACTCTAAATTAAATTCTTACATCTTTGGAATCTATAACAAACTTAAAAGATTCATAAACAAATGTTTAAATCAAACAAATAAACAATTGTTGACCAAATTTGCTAATTTCTTGACCCACTACCCAGCCTTTTTGCTTGCGACCCCAGCCTTCTTGGGTCAACCCAATGCGTGAATTAAATCAACAGTTAAGTCTATTGAGTTATCTAAATCAGTGTTGTAAAAATCGGCCTAGCGCTGCCTAGGCGCTAGGCGCCCATCTACTGTCTAATTTTTGGCCTAGGCGGTGCTAGGCGGCCTAGGCGGCCCAATCAGAAATTTTTATTTTTTTTTTCACTTTTTTGACTTTTTTATGGTAAAAAGGGACCAATTTCATGATTATTTAGACATTTCTCAACCAAAAATCTTTATATGTCTTTGAAACATCGAATCCAGGCATTTAACATCGAAATTTATCTCAACTTTGAACTCAGTGTTTAAGTTTGCACTTTAAAGTACTTTTTTTAGTATATTTAAGTATTTTTTTAAAATTATTTGAAGTATTATATTAAATTATTGATATTGATGTGTGTATATAATATATTTGTAAAATTACATATAAAATTCCAATCCGCCTAGCGCCGATTAATCCCGATTAATCCCTAGGCGTACCTCGCCGCCCGACTAGCGCCTAGCGACTTCTACAACCATGATCTAAATTAACATCTTGCTATACAAGTTCAACATTTTTTTTCATAAAAATTATCATTGTGAAAGCAAGTTTTTGACCTATAAACGACCCAATTGGGAAATGAAACATATTTTAATGGCCCAACTAAACAGGAAAAATGAACAAGTATGTTGGTATTTGTGCAAAAAACAAAAAAAAGGGAACTCTAATATGAATTTCTTTTGTTTTTTTGACGTACTTTGTATGATTAGGAACCATCTATCTACCCTTCTGAAGTATTTAACCGTG
>SZYD01002096.1:0-42224 GCA_009363875.1 Mikania micrantha | reverse complement strand
GCTTGTAGGATCAGATGTTCTCATTTGATCAATATTAGGTTATAGCAGCGGAATTCAACGATGAATTAGCTCAAAATTAGCAAGAACAAAGTTAATCTAATAGAACAGTAAAGCACAAGTTGTTATAGAAAGAGAATTCTGCAAAAGGAATAATTCTCATTCAATTCGCACTAACTTCGTTAAAGATACAAGTGTCAACTGCCCTTATATAGAAGCAGTGACGTCTGATGATGTCACATGATGTTGACACCTAACAGACAAAAGATAACTACTGAAATAACCAAAACTACTGAGGATGTTTACAACTACTGAAGACATCCTCTTACAACTACTGAAGAACTAAAACTACTGAAATTAAACTAAAACTACTGAAGACAAAAATTAACATCACAACATCTGAGACTAACACTTCAGCTGTTGTGAACAACATCTGAAGACTTGTTCTTCAGAGCTTGTAACTCTTCAGATCTTCTCTTCAACAGTCGTTTGTCTTCAGCTGTTGTGCTCTTCTTCAGTTGTTGTGTGCCTGTGGGACTTAGAGGATTTTCTGATCAGGCTCATTGGTTCTTTTGGTCCAACAAACTCCCCCTGAACCAATGCAGCCAAAACCTCTAATTATTAGTTGTCCCACTTATTGTTGATTTTCCAGGCAGAAAGATGTGTCTTTTTCCTTAGAGATCAGCTTCTAAGATGACCAATTAAGTGTAGGCCTGGATGACAGCAGCTTCAGAAGATCTAACAGTTGAAGGATGAGAGAGAACTCCAATTGGGGAATGGACTAAGAGTTGTTGCCTCTCTCATTGAAGCTACTGCCCATGCACGAGTCTAAAAGATTCTCTGACATAGGCTTCCAGAAGGACTACTTGATCTTCAATGGTTAGTAGCTCTGGCTCACCTTCAAAGAAGAACTCAGGTCCATAGTATTCAGATAGGTACCTGCTTGTAGACCCATTGTGCAATTCAATCCTTGTGATTTCTCTGTATACAAATTCATCTGGATGTTTTCCTTCCAGGAACAATTGTAGCTCATTCTTCTTTAACCCTTCCATTCTATTGTATACCAGCCCCTTCTTGATCATTTTGTTTTCCAATAGCTTGGGAACTGGCAGTTTAGCATTGTAAACCTTCTTAAAATCTTCAATGATTTCCCAAGGGTCCATCACAAACCCAGCCATAATGTCAGCACTTATCACCTTTTTGATTCTTCCTCTGTAGGCTTGTGGAATGTTTCTTTTGTGTATCCTGTGCTGTACCCTTGGGTCAGGCCATACCCGGATTACTTCTTTCCTGTATTGGAAGGTATGCCTTAGTGCAAATAACCTTTGTGCTTCCTTCCTCATAGCTGTTAGCGAGGAAGTCTGAGGGTAGTCTTTGTCTACCAATCTCAGAATTTTGTCATCATATAGTCTCTCTGACTTTCCTCTTCTTCTATCTTCACTTTTACAGCTTGCATCTGAGATTCAGGAGTCATTACAGGGACAATGGAAGACTCAGGCTTTTTCAGTTTTAGAACAGTTGACAGTGGTTGCCTATCTTCATCATCTTCCTCCTGAATCATCAGCTTTCTCCTCTTCTTGAGAGGTGCATCAATTGTTTTGACAGGTTTTGATTTTGGGATGGATGTGGCTGATTTTGGAGCAGGTTTATGCCAATTAAGCATGCTGGAAGTGAGTTCCTGTTGAGACTTTTTAAGCAGCTCCTTCTTTTTCTTCAGGCCCACCACATCCATTGCTTCAATTATCAGTTCTTTGTTAGGAGTCTCAGAGCTGCAGATCTTTGTTGTAACTTTGATAAGATATTCCTATCCCAAGCCCTGATCTCTCAGCAACTGATCTCCCTAAGAATTTGGCTACAAACCTAGCCATGACATGAAGTCTCTCACTTTCTTCCTTGTCATATTGCTTCCAAATGTTGTCTATGTGATTTATTTCCAATTCCCTGATCTTCTTATTCAGATCTTCAGTTTCAGCATCCTCCTTGAAAAGTTGGCTTATGATTTCATCCATGGCTTGAAAATGGACTTGATCAGCCTGTTGTACTAGCTTCTGAAGCTCAGACATTTCAGGCTCTATCACATCAGCAGCCTTTTCAACTATAATATTTTCAGCTTTTTCACTTGCAATCTCTTTCTCTACACAGTTTTTTCAACCACATCAGCCTTGGAAGATTTCTTCTGCCTTTTGTAGGTAAATTTCAGAGGAGAGGCAGGCTTTTCAAAGTCTATAGCTTCAACCTTGTATACCCACTTCCTTCTGTACATCACCAGAATCTTTCCTTTTTGTCTCTATGACAGAACTAGACTCCCCCTTTTTGGCTGCAGTTGGTGTAGGAGGTTTAAGGCTAGAAAGAATTGTTTGAACTGCACCATCTATCATTGTTTGGATTTGTGTTTGTGAGGGAAGTAGCTTGTCAAGAGATTGGGAAATAAGGGTTTGGAGGATGGGAGTGATGAGAGGAAGAGCAGCAATGAAAGCAGCAACAAATGCTTCTGGGGGGTTTGAACCCAGAGGATTTGTGCCTGAAGCAGAGGCAGGTGGCTGTTGTTGTTTTTGTGTGGAGGATGAAGTGTTTTGGGGACCTTCAGAAGTTGAAGGTGCCATCTGTGGGTTAGAAAGGGCAGATGGACTTTTATCCTTGGACATTTTGGTGAGCAGCTCATTGAGTCTGCAGACCTCAGCCTCAAGGAATTTGTTCCTTGATAGAACATTTGATAACAATGTTTGGTCATCATCAGCCTTGGCTGAATCATCTGACCTCCTGATAGTATCAGGATTTACCTGAGTTGAGTGTGGCTCAACATTTTCAGGTGCCCCTTTTTCTTGGTACTGGGGACTTCCAACCTCAGGGATAAACCCTTCATCAGTTGTTGCCTCTGGCAGGGTCTTAGATATGTTACTACTATCAATCACTCCAAATGATGGAGGTGATGAAGTAGCAGCCCTGTCAGATGTCAGAATCTCTCTTTCCACACTAGGAGATCTGATATGGTAGTCAGAATCCTGTGGGTTATCAGAAACACTTTGATCCTCCCCCTCAATGTTGGAGCTAATCCCAGTTTTAATAGGTGTCTGGGTAGGGATAGGAGTGTTTAACTGATCCAGGATTTGTTCAATAACAAAAGTTGGGCTTTGTTGGGTGGTTTCAATAGTAATAGGCTGTGAAGCAGAGTGCACCCGGGGAGATTGGTGCTGTTCAATAGAAGCCTTTTCAAATGAAAGAGGCTCTAGAAGTGTGTCTACCCCTTCCATGGTTGCACCAAGTTCCTGTTGAGAGGAAGCCTGGGCGGTTTCAGCTGGTGGAGTCTGATGGACCACTGGCTGACTACTTCCAGTGGCCATGTCATGCCTTGGTGAGGCATGGGCAGACTCAGGGGACTCATTTCCCTGAGCAGCCTTTTTGGGCTTTTTGGAATGTGGTTTGGTGGGGACTTTGGATTTTGATTTGGAAGTGGAGACTGTGGGTTCCCTATGCTTGGGTTTTAGCTTTCGGGCAGCCTCTTTGAGTGTGAGGTTGGAGTTGTGCCGGGAATATACTTCCAACAAGACTGCTGGAGCATCTATTCCCTGGCCAACAAGGCCGTCCTGTTTTAATTGCTTTTCAATGATGGCCATTACAAAGCGAGGGTATAACAGCCATCTTTGTGCCGCAGGTTTTGCAGCATGTTCCGATAATTCAGAAAATATAATTTGTGAAAAATTTAGTTTTTGAGATTCGAGGATTGAAAGAATACCTGCTGCCACTTGAATGACATCTGGTCCCATGAAGAAGACTTTGGGGCTAGGCAGACGTTTATCATGTGGTAGATAAGGCGCTCTGGATCATTAAAATGTTTCTTGAACAGTGTGGAGTCGCTCAAATCACCCTGGTATTCATGGCTTGTGAAACAGAGATCGGTCATGCTCTTGGGAAAGGATGTTGGAAGATTTGCATCATCAAGATTCAACACATCCCGTAGCTCTGCAGTGCTGATGTGCACGTTCTTCCATTGACAGATGATCGGATGGAGATGACTCCAGTGCCGACATTGATGAGCTCAACATTTTCCCAAAACTGTTGAATAGACTCGACATGGATCTTGGGATTGAGAAGGAATGCAGTTTGAATGTTGCGAGGTATTCATGAGGTCGACAGCCTCATCAAACTTCGACCAGAAGGCAGATTTGGTGAGGTATGCGACTGAGTTATGACGAGGTTTAAGGTTCATTGTCGCCATGGAAGCAGAGACTTGAGAGGGAAGATAGGTTTTTGAAAAAAAATAGAAAGTTCTGATGAAGTGGTAATGAAACAACTGAAGAGGGTTTGGAATAAATAGAGTATGGGAAGTTGTTCTTCAGATGTTATAAAGAGAAAACAGCAGTGGTTGAAACATCTGAAGAGTAAATTTACTCATCAGGTGTTGTCGACATTGGGTGTTCATCAGCTGTTTTCATCAATTGCTCATCAGACTTTATGAACCATCAGATTTTCTCATCAGATTTTGTGAAAAATTTGTCATCAGACCTTGTGAACAAAAGTTGTTCATCAGACTTTGTGAAATATTTTTGACCTTCAGTACTTTGTCAACCAAAACTCATCAGTACTTTTAACTGATAATATTGGTAAAGGTCAGATGTTTCCTTGAATCAGTACTTCTGATACTTATCAGTATTTACTGAAAATATCAGGAGTTGCAAGGTGATACAAAAATTTGAATTTTTAGAAAGATTTGTATTTTTGAAAATTTTATCTGGTGGATGGAATTTTATTAGTGTGAAAACTAAGTTATTCAAGTTGCAGCATACCAAGCCTTAGAACTAAATTTTGAAAAGTTGAAGTGTCTAAAGGCTTAGTAAAGATATCTGCAAGCTCATCAGCACTAGGAACAAACTTTGGATCAATCAGACCCTTTTCAAAACAATCCCTTATAAAATGATGTCTGATTTCAATATGTTTGGTCCTAGAGTGCTGAACTGGATTCTTGACAATACAAAGAGCTGAGGCACTATCCATTAACAATGGTGTCTTAGACTCTTTGATGCCATAATCCAAAAGTTGAGTCTGAAGCCAGAGAATTTGTGAAGTACAGCTTGCAGCAGCAATGTACTCGGCTTCAGCTGTTGAAGTGGCCACAGATGTTTGTTTCTTACTTTGCCAAGAAACCAAACAATTTCCTAGAAACTGACAACCACCAGAAGTTGATTTTCTGGTGAGTTTGCATCCTGCATAGTCACTATCAGAGAAAGCAACAAGTTTGCAGGAATGCCCAGTGGAATACCAAATTCCCAGTGATTGAGTGCCCTGCAAGTATCTGAAAATTCTTTTAACAGCAATCAAATGAGATTCTTTAGGTGCAGCCTGAAATCTAGCACAAACACATGTAGCAAACATAATGTCTGGCCTAGATGCTGTGAGATACATCAAGGACCCAATCATACATCTATAAAGAGTTTCATCAACTGATTTACCTTTCACATCTGCATCAAGTTGTGTGGTGCTGCTCATGGGGTTAGAACATGGTTTACAGTTTTGCAAATCAAATTTCTTTAACAGCTCTTTTGTGTATTTGGATTGATGAATGAAAATGCCATCAGGACTTTGTTTGATTTGAAGACCCAAGAAAAATTGTAATTCCCCCATGGCACTCATTTCAAAATTCTTGGTCATTAACTCAGTAAAATCAGCACACAACTTTGGATCAGATGAAGCAAAAATTATGTCATCAACATAAATTTGAACAAGGAGCTTATGCTGTCCTACTTTCTTTATGAACAAAGTTTTATCTATGGAGCCTCTAGTGAAATTATTTTGAAGAAGAAAAGTGGATAGAGTGTCATACCAGGCTCTAGGTGCTTGTTTCAGCCCATAAAGAGCTTTATCAAGCTTATACACCCAATCAGGATGTTTATTGTCCTCAAAACCTGGTGGTTGACACACATACACTTCCTCTTTTATTTTACCATATAAGAAAGCACTTTTGACATCCATTTGAAAAACTTTTAGTTTGTGTAAGGCAGCATATGCTAAAAACAATCTAATTGCTTCCAGTCTGGCTACAGGGGCAAAAGTTTCATCATAATCAATACCTTCTTCCTGAGAGAACCCCTGTACAACCAGTCTGGCCTTGTTCTTAATTATTTGACCATTTTCATCAGTTTTATTCCTAAACACCCATTTAGTGCCTATTGCACACTTACCTTGGGGTAAAGGAACCAGCTCCCAGACTTGTTGTTTCTTGAACTGCAACAACTCCAACTGCATAGCCTCCACCCAGCCATTGTCTCTGAGTGCTGTGTGATAGTTCTTTGGCTCTTGCTGACTAACAAATAAGGCATAGAGACAAAAGTTTGACAATTGACTTCTTGTTGAAACACCAGCAGAAATGTCACCAAGAACTTGAGATAATGGATGATCCTTCAGTTCTTGATATGGAATAAGATCAGTGCAAGTGTTTGCTGGGGGTCCAGTTGCTGCAGATGTTGATGAAGATCCAGGAAACAGTTCAGCAGGAATTTCAAATGATGTAGAAGATTCCAGAATTTCATCAGCATTTGTATTAGGAGGAACAACTGGAGCAGGAGGAGCATCAGATTTAGCAGACATAGGCAGATTGTCACTAAATCTGAACAAATGAGTACTTTCATCTTCATCATCATGACATCCTTGTGTGGTTGCTGTAGAAACTGTTGGTGGAACTGCTTTAGGTGCATCATCTTCCACACCAATAGACTCAACTGGGATGGATAGGATTCATGTTGCAAGATGTCTAGATTAAACATCTCAACAGGATTTTGTGGAATAGATCTTTTGGACATTCATTGAATTTGACATGAAGAGTTTCTTCAACCATCTTTGTTCTGCAGTTGAACACTCTGTAAGCCTTGCAAGTTGAAGAATAGCCAACAAAATATCATGCATCAACTTTGGAGTCAAACTTTTTAAGTTGATCTTTGGTATTGAGGATATAACAAGGACACCCAAAAGCTCTGAAGAAGGAAATCAAAGGAGTCAAATTATGAAGCAGTTCATAAGGAGTTTTCAACCATCTGTGATTCACTAAACCCTGTTGTGCACATAACAAGCAGTATTGACAGCTTCTGCCCAGAAGGTCAATGGCAAGCCAGAGTCAGCAAGCATTGTCCTGGCAGCTTCAATCAAAGTTCTATTTTTTCTTTCAACTACTCCATTCTGTTCAGGAGTTCTAGGGATGCTGTACTGCCTCTTGATTCCCTTTGACAGATAAAACTCATCCAGAATATGATTTCTGAACTCTGTTCCATTGTCACTCCTTACACACTTGACAGGAAGAGAATATTGCTTCTCAACATACAACACAAAGTTTATAATGGACTTGGCAACCTCATCTTTTGAGTGCAAGAAGAAGGTCCAGACAAACCTTGAGTAATCATCAACAATTACTAAGCAATACTTCTTCTTTGCCATACTCATGACCTTCACTGGTCCAAACAAATCCATGTGCAACATTTGCAAACAACCAGTGGATTTGGGATCACCAATTGGAGGAAAAGAAACTTTATGTTGCTTCCCTTTCAAGCAAGCAGTGCAATTCTCATCACAACTGAAATCCTTCATTGGAAGACCTCTAACCAACCCATGTTTCACCAGTTGATTCATGTTTTTGAGATTCACATGACCTAATCTTCTATGCCACAGATTTGATTCCTTGAAAGAAGCCTTAGAGAATAAACAAGGATGACCTTTAACAGAGATTTTCTTTGACAAATCAAAGGCATAGACCTTTCCCACTCTGTTAGCCTTAAGGAGAGTATACTCATCTAAGACTTTGCCAATCAGAGGCAACACTTCAGAAGACAGTATTCTGCAGTCTTGCTTGGTGAAAAGAGAAATGTGCCCCTTATCACACATCTGACTAACACTCAGAAGATTATACTTAAGATTCTCTACATGATTCACATCATCAAACCTTATCTCACCATTTGTCACATAACCTTTCCCTATAATATAACCCTTAGCATCATTTCCAAAAGACACAAATCCCTTCCTTCCTATAAAATAGTCATTAAGAAGAGATCTGCTCCCAGTCATATGCATGGATCCTCCACTGTCAACATACCAGATGCTATTTTGGCATGCTGAAGGACCCTGCATACATCAACACACTTAGTTAGACTTTTGGACCCAAACCATTTTGGTTTTGGGTCTGTTAACACATGAAGAAACAAATTAGTATTGTCAGTTGAAGCAACACTTGAAGCATTCTTATCAGAAAATTGAGCCTTTACTTTTGATTTTGGTTTCTTCTTTTGAAATGAAGCAACAGATACCTCTGCTAGATTAACTCTTCCTAGCAGTTGTTGCATCATTAACATCAGTTGATTATGGTTTTGAGTCAAAATTTTGATTTCATCAGACACATCAGAACTTGTCTTTTGATTTTTGTGTTTTGTCAACTTAGTTTCTTTAATTGAAGAAAAATCTTTCAAGTGTTGTTTCATTGAATCTGGAACAACCCCTTTACCTTTCTTGGATTTATTTGATTCATTTCCTTGTGAGGTTTTTCCAGATTTTGAAACTACTGATGATTCTGGTACAAACTTGGAACTAAATTCATTTTTCATTTTGAGGATGTTCTTGTTTTGGTGCTTAATTTTATTGAATTTAGAACCTTTTCTGTACCAGCATTCATCAGAGGAATGATTAAACAACCTACAAATTTCACAAGGCACCCTCTTTTGCTTTCCCTTGTGAGTATCTACAAGTACTGATGACTTAGATACTGAATTTTTGTTCTTCAGAACCTTTGGAACATCAGTATTTGTAGACATGTTAACAACAGCTGATGTGTTGACAACCTCTGAAGAGTTATTCTTCAGCACTTGTCTATCAACACATTTCACATTATCAGTTGTAGCATTATCAGCTTTTTCTACAACTGCTGATGAGTGACTCTGACTTATCAGAAGCCGTGCATCTTTCTCTCCAGTGCCATGCCCATCTGACTCAATCAGTTTTAAATTTAATTCATTGGAAACTTTTTCATCAGGATTAATTTCAATTAAAACACTATCTTGACATGTGTCACCCTGAATGACATTTGTACATCCAATAGAATAAGAATATGTCTCAATATCCACAGTTTCAGACTCAGATTTGCATGCACTTAACTCACTTTCAGAGGATTCTTCAGCATCAGACTTTTCTGAAGATTTGGTATATTGGTATACACTGTCCCCGTCAGACTCACAATCAAGATTTTTTGGTGTATAATCAGCTGGGGGGGCAGTGTGATTGTATCCAATACCAAACTTCACATTTGATGCTGTTTGTTTGTTTAATAACATCTCAAACCCCTTGCAAGACTCAACCCATTTTTCACACTCTATTTGGGTTGTTGCAAGTGTTTGTTTCAGATCATTGTGTTTTACAAGCATGACTTCCACCCTAGCCTTTTCATCAGACAATTGACACTTGAGTTTATAAATTTCAGACTCTTTTTCATTCAAAACTTTCTCAAATTCAGTTTTATTCTTAGTCACAATCTTTCTAAATCCAACTTCTCATTGATTAATTCAACATTTATTTCTCTAATGGAAGCAAATGCTGAAATACATGATTCTGAACACAACTTGGCTTTTGATTCAGATGATACCTGTGATGTTGAAGAAGTTTGACAAGAATTGTCAGTTGAATCAATAGCCATCAAAGCAAGATTTCCAAATGGATTGTCACCACCATGTGGACCAGCTTCAGAGTACAGCTGCATATTAAAATCAGATAAGTCATCAGGTAAACTACTCCAATCAGCTACTCCAGGGGTGAAAAAGCACTGATGTTGTTGTTGAGGCTGTTGATTTGTTTGAGATTTGCTGAGGTCAGGAAGAGCAGGTGATTGAGAGGGTATTAGTGCTGGAGTGTGAGTGGATTGTGGCATATATAAGCAAGGATATGGATAAGGCATGGGACTTTGTGGTACAAAATGAGCTGGATAAAATTGTTGTTGACCAGACCCAGAGGATTGTTGTCCTTTGTTTTGTGGGTTATTGCTAGGAAAGGTCACAAAGGGTGCAGAGGAACTAGGTCCAGTAGATTTGCACTCTCTAGCAAAATGACCAAGCCTGTGACACTTGTGGCACCTCAACTTCCCTTTGTCAAAACCAACTTTGGTTTTGCCGGATAATCCGGGAAATTTTCTTCCAGTTCTTTTGTAGAATTTTTGAGATCTAATGTTGATTAATGCCATCTGACTTAATATATCCATCTCCTCCAGATCATCATCTGGAATTCCTTTCAAATCATCCATCACAAAACACAGATTATCACCATAATTTCCTGCATTTCCATCAACTCCCACAAAAGCATGTTCAACATTGTTAGTAGAGAAATCAATATGTTCATCATAAGAACATTCAGACCCATTAAACTCGGACTCTTGACCAATCAAAGCAGTATTGCCGGGAATAAAGTCATCAGTGAGCTTGCCAGATGAAGACAGCTTTCTTTTCTGTTCTACCTCTCTCTCAAATGTTAAGAGTTTCCCATGGAGTTGGGTGAGGGATAGATGTTCTAGATTTGCACTGGAGCGTAGGACAATAGTATAAGTATCCCATCTCTCAGGCAATGATCTAAGAAACCTGTTGTTCATCTGACTATTGGTATATTCCTGTTTAACCATTTTCAACTTAGAAATCAAACAGGAGAACCGCTCAAACTGTTGAGTCAATGACTCACCCTTCCTATGAGAGAATGTCTCATACTGTTGGGCGAGGATTTCTCTTGTGTTTGCTAAAACCTCATCGGTTCCACCGAATTGTTCTTTCAGTGCAACCCAGAGATCATGAGCAGTATCATGATGCATCAAGCCTGAATAAATCTCATTCGGCAAAGCCATGGCTAGAATACCATGAGCTTTCGCATCAATTTCAAACAATTTGATATCCTCATCTGAATACATATCCGATGGTTTCGGAATCATGATTTTAGTTTCAGGATCAGTGATCATGGGTTTATACGGACCATGCACTACAGATTTCCAACATCCTGCACTGTTAATTGACAGGTGATGTAGCATTCTACGTTGCCAAATGTTGTACTCACTCCGAACCAGCATCGGAGGCTTGGTTGCGGAGCCTGTGTTGTGCGGATCATTGTTTGGAGTTGTCATGATTTCAGATTCAATCAATATCAACAAAATTCAAATGAATTAACACAAACTTCAATCAATTGATTCAAAACAAATTGATATTGAAAAACAAATCAACAGAAGTTATCAGAAATCTTCAAACTATAACAAATTCTTACTAATCGGCTAATTCGATCAACCAGAGAACTGAATTGAGCAGTTTCAGAGATCAATTGTTTAATCGATCAATGATTAACCGGCTCTGATACCAATTGTAGGATCAGATGTTCTCATTTGATCAATATTAGGTTATAGCAGCGGAATTCAACGATGAATTAGCTCAAAATTAGCAAGAACAAAGTTAATCTAATAGAACAGTAAAGCACAAGTTGTTATAGAAAGAGAATTCTGTAAAAAGAATAATTCATTCAATTCGCACTAACTTCGTTTTTGATACAATATGTCAACTGCCCTTATATAGAAGCAGTGACGTCTGATGATGTCACATGATGTTGACACCTAACAGACAAAAGATAACTACTGAAATAACCAAAACTACTGAGGATGTTTACAACTACTGAAGACATCCTCTTACAACTACTGAAGAACTAAAACTACTGAAATTAAACTAAAACTACTGAAGACAAAAATTAACATCACAACATCTGAAGACTAACACTTCAGCTGTTGTGAACAACATCTGAAGACTTGTTCTTCAAAGCTTGTAACTCTTCAGATCTTCTCTTCAACAGTCGTTTGTCTTCAGCTGTTGTGCTCTTCTTCAGTTGTTGTGTGCCTGTGGGACTTAGAGGATTTTCTGATCAGGCTCATTGGTTCTTTGGGTCCAACATGCTTGTCTAAATTTTTAAGTACAATCACACCACTAAAAACTGCTGGACAAAAACTCCTTTGGAGAAAGCTAGAGATAGACTGAATGCTGAAAAATTGAAAGCTGAACAGGCTTCTTCATCTAAAGGGAATCTCCCCAATAAGATGAAAAAGTCCTAGAAAGCCAATAAACCATCAGCTAACAGTGCCAAAAGGTCTAACACCCATTCATCTCTTCACCTGTCCTCACCTCTATCTGCTTCTTCCGGACCATCCATTCTTGGTACACCACCTTCTTATCCCGTGGGATTACACCGCTACCTCCTTCTTTCTTTTCAAATTTTCCTCCAGGTTTCTTTGAACTTTGATTAATCTTTTGCATCGTTTCTCGAATTTTCTTTTCTTCTTGGGTTCTCACCATCTCATCAGTAAGCAACCTTGCCAGCTCAACGGCTGAATCAATGGTCTAAGGCATCGCCGCCTTAACCTTATCCCGAATTTCACTTACCAGTCCCCAGATATAGCGATTAATCAGGTTTGATTCTGGTGTTACAAGATGTGACACCAATCAAGCATACTCAAAGTGCTTGGAAGTGTACTCACAATGCCGAGCACCGACCATGCGGTGAGTCAGGAATTTTCGCTCAATTTGTTCCATCTCATTCATTGGGCAAAACTTTCGAGTTAAGAGATCCCAAAAACTTTCCCAAGTCATAGCATACGCATTGGTTCTGCCTTTGGTTTAAATAATGGAGTTCCACCACTCCAATGCTCCGTCTTTAAAGGAATTCGAAGCATAAAGAACCATATCTTCTTAAGCACATTTGTTGATAGCAAGTACCGCTTCAATCTTTTCGAGCCATCTTAACGCTACCTCGGCTCCTTCTGTTCCTGCGAACTCAGGAGGTTTACAAGATTGGAATTTTTGTATAAACATCCTTCAGTTCTAAATCGTTTTGCACTAGAAGCTACAATATTCTCATTGTTCGAACCAGACACCTCTTTTGCCTTTTTCACTGTGTTTTCTGGATTCGAATTTTCATTATCTTTCATAGCCGCAATAAATGTAGGTATTGCGTCTTTAATTTATTTTGCTATTATTTCCTGAAGTTCAGCTTTTCGAATCACAGGTTCATTAACATCCGTGTGCGTTCTCTTTTTCCCACGAGTGTTTGCAGATGGTCCGCCAGAATTTTGGTTTCGAGACATTGTCTACAAAATATGATATTTGACAAGGTCTTAAAATAATTCATCATAATTTAGCTTATAAGCTATCATTAGAATTCATCATGTTAATCATTCTTAGTATTTCAAGTATTCTATTCTACCTATTCCTTTGATAGGCACTTATCTCAGTTTTGTTAAAGCTTAGACACTATCATTAGTACCTATTTTGCTAAAACCAGGAGCTCTGATACCAACCTGTCATGCCCCGGGCTCTCGGTGAGCCGGGCGCTGCGACCCGATTGGTTTCATTGACAAATACAGTCTCGGTCAGAGTTTATTATTCATTTTAATATGTTTCAGTGGAAGCGCTGTTTCATAAAATCATAATTTTATGAATAAATCACATGCATGGATGTGAAAAACCGTTTCTCATAATTTACAAATAATTCATACGTATAGGTATGAAAAACCACATTTTCATCGCTTGCAAATTACTTTTCAGTGTTTTATAAAATTTCATATGCATTGATATGAACATATCATTTTATTTCATTTTAAACCGAGTTTTTACAAACATATATTTACATATCCCGGTTTACACGGGACTTAGAGGTCTAACTCCAATCGCTCCTTGGTTTTGCCACAAGATTTTTATTTAAGGCGTAATAGGTCCTAAACCTCTAATCTTGCTTCTGATTTATCATTCATTATTACCTGAAAAGTTTTTGAAAATAAAACGTCAACATAAAGTTGGTGAATACAAATAACAGGCTCGATATGTAAGCATAGCATGTTCGGTCCTTTAACCATAAGTAATATTGGCAGTACTACACATTTAGCAGGTTATTTCACTGATCGATACAACTATTGCATACACTGGTTTATAACTGTCACTGGTTAGGAACTACAACGCAACGCGTCTTACGTTTCGACCTAAATTTCGTTAAAAACGAAGAAAGTTTAATTATAATATATTTTATTAATTTTAGGCGGTGTCCTATAATAATAATTGATCGTTCAAACACCAATTATTTCTAATAAGTGTTTCATCATGCCTATCCACTTAAACGAACGCTAAAAAATTTTGAGCATTTATTTAAACTTTTATACCCTCGAATAATCATATTTATGAAATAAACTATTTTATATTATTAGACGAGACCTTACGTTTTTAATTGATCATTTTTATTTATACATATATATATTTATATATATATGGCTAATAATAATTTAATTATAAACGAGCGTATTTTATTTATGTCCATAAACGGGGTGTTACACGAACACACGATACAGACTCTCGAAGACATGCTACGAGCATGCGTAGTAGACTTCGGCAACATCTGGAAAATTCACTTGCTGTTGGTAGAGTTCTCCTACAACAACAGCTATCATACGAGTATCAAAGCAGCGCCTTTTGAGGCACTTTATGGCAGGAAATGCCGATCACCCATCTGTTGGGCGGAAGTGGGCAACAGCCAGCTCACAGGCCCTGAACTCGTACACGAAACATCGGAGAAAATCGTGCAAATCAGAAACCGCATGGCAGCAGCTCGTGATCGTCAGAAGAGCTATGCCAACAAACGCCGAAAGCCTCTGGAATTTTAGGTAGGAGATTGAGTCTTTCTGAGTGTTTCGCCATGGAAAGGCGTTATTCGTTTGGAGAAACGAGGCAAATTGAACCCACGGTATATTGGACCGTTTGAGATCCTGAAAAGGGTTGGTCCGGTGGCATACCAACTCAACCTACCAGCCGAACTCGATGGAGTTCACAACGTGTTTCATGTCTCAAATTTGAAGAAGTGTTTATCCGATGAGACACTTCTGATTCCACTGGATGAAATATAGGTGGATGAACAACTACAGTTCGTGGAGGAACCAGTAGAGATCATGGACCGTGGGGTCAAAGAGCTTAAGCAAAGTCAGATTCCAATTGTCAGAGTATGATGGGACTCAAAACGCGCACCTGAATTCACGTGGGAACGTGAAGATCAGATGATGCGCAAATATCCCACCTCTTCACACAGACAACGTCGAACGCCAACAACAACGAATAAATTTCAGGACGAAATTTCCTTTCAACAAGGGGATGATGTGGCAACCAGAAAAATGTTGTTCTCAAAGTCTACAACAACAACCAAATTTCGGGACGAAATTTCTTTCAGCAAGGGGATGATGTGGCACCCGACAATTTCAGGTAAATTGCAACTCTTACAACTTAGCATTTCACATTCATACCTGTTGCATTTCATTTAATTAGGTTTAATTAGATAAGCTAAGCACAAACAACTGCGAAACGATGGTTCAAGGAACAATCGAACAAACAACTGCGAAACGATGGTTTAAGGAACTATCGAATCGTACATTGCACATTGGTTTTGGAAACCAAGTGTGGCAAACACAAACACAAACGCAAAACAATAATTCAGGGAATTATTGGATTGTGCATTACATGTTGATTATGATTAATCAAGAATGCAGACATTTCGTAAAACACAAACACAAACTATCACTTATAATTCGAGGAATTATCGAAACACACACGCGTTTCACGAACGTTGGTGAATTAAACAAACAACAAATGAATTTAACAATAATTAAGCTCTGTGGGAACCTAGAATAAGTTAAACAACATCCATAAGTCTCAAAACGATGATCGTAAATGAGAAATACGCGAAAAACGAGCTTAAACAACATAATTGGTCAATTGGTCAATTGGGCTCAATCAGACCACCAGGCGGTACGCCTAGGGCCAAGATTTGGACCTAGGCTGTACGCCAAGGACTAGGCGCTACGCCCGGGAAGCCACGACGACACCAGGCGGTGCGCACGGATGAACCAGACGCCAATCTGATTATTTTAATCTAGGCGGTACGCCTGGCCTCGCGTACGCACGTTAGGCGGTACGCTTGGATGTCGCAGAGGCTAAAAATCACTTTAACACTCAACCTAGCTTAACCATAATCGTTTCTATCCTAATCTTTGGGGCAGAGCACCTAAATCTCTAGCAAACCAACCCATTTCCTCATCATTTCACTAGAAAACCTCTGTTGTTGAGCTTGGAAGCCATTTTTGGAACTCTTGGAAGGCTTGAAGCATAGAAAGAAGCTTGGAAGCTTTTCCTCATCAACACCATCACTTGAACCTCCTAGGAGATCATTCCAAGAAGGTTTTAGAGCTTCCAAGCCCCTGTTCCAGCTTAATCTCAGTGTTTTATAGCTTTGTGAGGTAGTTTTATGAGCTTATCTATAGTTAGATCATGAAAACCCACATGCATGAACATCCATCCACATGCAACTCCATGTCGCTCTTGTGCACGAAATTTGTTGGTGTTCTTGTGTATTTTTTATACAGATCTACTGATTTTAGAACATAGCATTGATGGGATTGAGTTTTGATAGGTTATTGTGTTGATTTTGTAGAACTTGCCATAAAAGGAAACTTTTCTGTTGCATGTTGTAGATTTGTGATGATCTAGACATGTTAGACATGTCTAGATGTTGTCAAATGCATATTGAAGTGTTTAGAAACACATTTGGGTATTTGATTTTTGTGAAGAACATGATTTTATAAAAACTTACTATATATGGAAACTTTTGTAAATCAAAAGAGGGGTTTTGATGCTTGAACATGTTTCGGTGATTTGTGATTATTGAAATATGTTTAAAAACGTTTTTTAACATATTTGGAAACTTGGATTTGTGAAAACGGACTTTTAAACGAATACTTACTATATTAGGAAACTTTATTTGGACAAAATGGCATAAATGGCAATTTATGCGCACACAATGTATTTTAAGTATTTACATAAGTTTTTACAAACATACTAGATGTATTAGAATTATGAAATTGGATTTCATAACCAAACTTCCCAAAAAGGGAAACTTTCCAACAATGGTAACATTTACGATTTCGTAACACGACATGTGTGAAAGTGTTATGATTAGAGTCATAGGATATATGTTGATGTCCTACGTGCATGTTAATATTCAATTAGAACTTAAGCAAACTAAACACAACAAACATGTCACCAACGATTCGTCGAGTCAACACAAGTCAACACACAAACACTCGGTTGAGCACATCGACACTTGGAGTTGTATGGGATACAACGCACCACATAACACATCCTCACAACCTATATGATTATAGGTGTGTACTACCAGGTTTCTAGAATTCGCGAGGTATGAACACCACTTAAAGCGGAACTGCTTTATCAGGTGAGTTCACGGTACCTTTTTCTATTTTCTACCTTTGGGGGAGAAAAAATTGCATACAAACTGTTTTTGAACAACATACATAATTTTTCTTTACATTTGTACATGCTAATATCACGTATATGCATATGTGTGGCACTCATCCACAAAACTGATAAGTCCTCATTAAACACATCTCGAACTGTTAATAACGCGTGGCCCTTAGCGTGGTAATTCTGAATAGTACTATTTGGGCATAAAAAGCCCACTGTTGCGCGCCGTATGGCCACCCCGACTGGAGGTTGGAATAGTGCAAAATTGACCAAACAACATTGCAATTCTCTATTTGGATGGATATGGTGGGAGGCAGCATGTTAGCTTCGGTTGCGAACCCGCATACGATATAACACATATTGACTAGCTATCAATGGATATTGTGACAATCCGACTTTTCCGGATTAACCCCGTTAACGAAAACTAACTGAAACGATATGTAATCTAACAAAAATAAATTACAAGGGTTAAAATTGAACAAAACGAGTTATAAGGTCCAAAATTGCAAGGATTAGATTTATGATTTGAAGTAATGGTCAATTTTGACTTTCAAAGTCAAAATTCTATGGGTTATCAACTTAAAAATTCGAAAATTGGGCAACACATTGAAATTCACTGAGCTAAATCAGTTTAAAACATCACCATAATGATCATTAAACAACTAACATAAGTTATTAACGTATTAACTCGTCGAATTAAACTAAAATAATGATTAAAATTCGAAACCGTTTGCAATAAATATCAAATTCGTATAAACCAAATGTAATTCTCGAAATTAAATCTCCTAAAGCTTTAATCGACACCCTCTTGAGGTTCTGTAAGCAGCAATTCGATTCCAAGAGCGGTGGAAAGAAGATTCGATCAAAAGCTCAACCAAACTCAAGGCTCAAGTCGATTTACATCTATTCGAAGGCAATACAGGTAATTAACAACAACTACATACTCATCTTAATATGTCTAAGCAAATCCCCAATCAAATCAAACATGGAAATCACGAATTACAAGAGTTCAAATTCTAGGGTTCTTCGGGTTAGAGGAATTGGGGATTTTTAATAAAACGGATTCCAGAATTTAATTAAGTTATATGGGTAGCTTCGGAATACCCTTCTAAAAGAAATTCCCAAGTTAAATTCTTAAGATTATCACGAATTGTATGAATTCGAGTTCTAGGGTTCTAAAGACAATCGGCTTTGGGGGTTTCTATTCAAACTAGTTCAAAAATCCAATTAAATCATATACACAGTTTCAGAATATCTTTATTAACGAAGACTATACAATAATTTTGTTTAATAACATTGAATTCTATGCAAACCGATGGAAAGAAACCGAGTTGAAATCGATTTAGGGAGTTTCGAACCAAATGAATTTGAAAATTGGAATTTTAATCACAGAAGGATTCGAAATCCTTGATTTAATGCACACTACATACAATTTCAGTTTAATTTAAATGAATTTGATTCCACTGATTGTGAAATCTTAGAACATGGGTTCGAAACTGTATACACATAAAATAATTACTTTATGAGGACTTATAATCGAATTAAAACTTACCCTAAACTCGTTAGTGAACATTAAACCGAAACCCCATGGTCATCAGTTCGATCGGGGTGGAGTAGTGGGTCAATTTGAAACCCAAGTGGTTCGGTTGTAACCACAAAAGGGAAACTGGGGTTTGGAGGTTATAAGGGATTAATCTGGCATTCTAATGCGAAATCAAAGGTAAACCAACTGGTCCGAGCATGTGTGTGTGTGTGTGGGAGGTCCCGGGTTCGAACCCGGGGAGTGCCATGTTTTTGTAATTTCAAACCATTTTTGATTTTAGCCCGTAACTCCTTCGTTTCAAGTCCGGTTCGACTCGTTCGAGTTGCGTTGGAACCATATCGCGAATACGGACAATCTAAAATAATAAAACTTATATTATTACCCGAAAAATATAATCGTTTATAAACACGAACATGTTATTATAATCAAATATATGTTTATTTGATTTAATTAAACGATTTCAAATACACACTTACGTACAAACACACGTTTCTAACATTCTAACATACGTGTATTGACACGTATGTGATTTCATACTTTAAACGACATTCCGAGTAACACAATGAACTGTTTAAATCACAGATCTTTCGTAGAAGTTTATCTGCAGGATTTCACGCGTATTAATCATTCTAATCACAAGCAAAGGTGCGTACACGGCCCCTTTCTTATTTTAACTGTTTTAGGGGAGAAAACATGAGCAACAAACACTTTAAGATACATATCACTTGCATGAGTTAGCTGTTTACATTAAGTGCAAACATAGCATTACAAGTCCTTACATTTCGAACCGTTTAGTTTGCCGTAGTGCAAAGCGTGGTAGTTGGAAATAGATCTATTAGGTTTGACAAACCTCACTTGGTAGATGGGATCTACGCAAGTGTTTGACTAGCCAATTCACATTACTATTGTTTGTGCTAGACAATAGTGGCAAGGCAAAACATGCGTTAGCATGCAACAGTCAGCTTCGGTGTCGACCACTTATGTAAATAGTATAAATGACTAGCTATCATGACTATGCATGTGTGATTATGTTATCTGCAAACATTATATTCAAACTGTTGTTTCAAACATTTGTGAATGTTTAAACCTGTGTAATGCACCGACCTTTGTGTTGACTTGATTTACATGTTTTCTCAGGACACTAAGGTTGCACAATCAAGCAAGCATGGACTAGGAGATCGAGTCGCATGCATATTTTATATTTCAGTTATTTGGATTTGAACATTTGAAAGTTTGTTTTGAAATTTTCAGTTTACAAACTATTATGTTTGTTTTTATTTTGAAAACGCTTCCGCAACGTAGAACTTTGAAATTACATTTTTAGACCAAAGTATGATTTGAAATTCATATAGAGGTCTCGTTATGTCTAATGATCTGAGATCCTGGTTTGTCACGTCCCAAACGGTATGATTCCGTTAGTTGAAAATTGGGGTGTGACAGATTGGTATCAGAGCCATTGGTTATAGTGAACTAGGTTTGCATTTGTAGACTTAGACTATAACTGTTAGACATTAGACACGCATACTTACACATATCACTTAGAAATTACATATGGCATTATGTAATAGACTTGCTTACACATTCCGTGACACTGCACTTACATATGGTATTATGTAACAGATATGGCATCTTCATCATCAGTACCATACATACACATTATTGATTCGGAGGATGAGGAGCAGGTAGCTCCAGTACCACCATCATCACTAGCACCACCTATCCCATCTCCTCCACCATCTGAGAGGGATGATTCAGACCCTGAGGAGGATCCGGAAGAGGAGCCTAAGGAGGAACCAGCTGAGGATACTCAGGAGATTCTTGCTGAGGGATCTTCTACTCATCCACCACCTGCATTGGATGTTCCTGAGCCTAAGAGTCAACAGACTGATTCAGAGGAGATTGTCCAACTACGTCAGGACTTGTACTGGGCAAATGATAGGATTGAGTACAATGTTCGGGAACTCTGGGATGCGAATGAAAGACACGATAACCTTTACAACTTGGTCAATGGGATGCGAAATGAGATCTTCCAGTTGACTGGTCTTCTCCAAGCTTCTGAGAACCGAGCTGAGATTCTGGAAGGCAGACTTGTAGCCTTGGAAGATTTGGTGACCTCGGAGAATGAAGAAGAGGATGAAGAGGAGGAAGGGGAGGAACCAGCACCAGCTGTTGATTCTGATCTTGAATCCACTATTGATGACCCAGAGGACTGATCTAGTTGAACTTAGTAGGGGCGGGTTGTGTCCCTACATTAGATGATTGGAAAACTTATGTTTTGATTTTGAAAGTATTGTACTCAAATCAGATTATTATCTATTGAAAACTTTTACTTATTGCCAACAGTTGTGTTGATTTATACATTACATGTTTGATGTTTGTTGTATTGTTTACTCGTTTCACATTGGACTTTGATAATACTCTAACATTTCTTTTAACTAGGAAGATAATGGCCGGTGAGAACGTACAGATGACAGTTACTAAGCTCAATGAGCTGATCAATAACAGGGTCGCGTAGGCAATCGCGAACTACGTTCAGACACACTACAGGGCCACAGGGTCCAGCAGGGGGATTGGTGAACCCACAGGCGTGCACGTTCAAGATGTTCTTGGACTGTAATCCACATAACTTCAAAGGATCGGAGGGAGCCATTGGACTCCTACGATGGATTGAAAAAGCCGAATCAGTTTTTGAGATGTGTAACTGTCCTGAGGAGAATAAGGTTAAGTATGCTACTGGAACTTTGGAAGGTCCGGCATTGACTTGGTGGAACTCGAATGTTCAAACATTGGGATTGGGCGAGGCCAATGCCCTAACTTGGAATGGTTTCAAGACCTTATTGCAGGAGGAGTACTGTCCTCGTAGTGAAATGCAGAAATTGAAGGAGGAGTACTAGCACCTTAAGATGGAGGGGTCAAACATCGAGGAGTACACGACTCGGTCCCATGAACTGGCCAGACTTCTACCTCACATGGCTACTCCAGCCAGTAAGTGGATAGAGAGGTACATAGGAGGATTGGTGCCTCAGATCCAGGGATTGGTTACATCTGCAAATCCCACAACGATTCAACAAGCTGTTCGTTTAGCGCACCAACTGACTGATCAGGCAGTGTTACAGGGAACTCTGCCTAAACGAACATCAGCTACTAAGGTGGGAGACCACAAGAGGAAGTGGGAAAGCAATAACTCCAAGAACTCCAACCAACAGCCTTTTCAGCAGAACCGAAAGCAGGATTCAAACAAGTCTTACCACAACTCGAACAGTGGTCAGCAGTCATCATCATCAGGGGGTATATTGGTAAACACCCAAAGTGCAACAGGTGTGGATTTCATCATGTTGGGAATCAGTGTGATAAATTTAGGTGTCAAAGGTGTGGAAAAGTTGGGCATGCAGCTAAAGATTGCCGCGGAGAGCTGCAGAACAGTTCCAACAATCAGAATAACAACCAGAACAATGCACAGAAGGGCTGCTTTGAGTGTGGTAAGCTGGGACACTTCAAAAAGGATTGCCCACAATTAAAGAAAGGCGGGACTAATGACGCAAATGGCAACGGCAACGGCAATGGCACCAATAACAACAATAACAACAACAATGGTGCTCGGGGCAGGGCGTTTGTGATTGGAGGACGTCAGGCACGGGAGGATCCCAACATTGTCACGGGTACGTTACTCTTAAATAATCACTATGCCTCTATGCTATTTGACATTGGTGCAGACCGGATTTTTATATCTAGTTCATTTTCTAAGTTGCTAAATGTTAGTCCCACTGCCTTAGAAAATCCATACACTATAGAATTAGCTGATGGCAAGTTAATTGTAGTAGAACATATCCTCAAGGGATGTATCCTTGATTTGATGGGTCAAACATTAGAAATTGATCTTATGCTTATCAATTTAGGCAGTTTTAATGTAGTCATTGGCATGGACTGGTTGTCCAAACACCAGGCTGAAATAGTATGCCATGAAAAGATCGTTCGTATACCTCTTTCACATGGAGAGACATTGTATGTACAAGGCGAAAAGACCAGTACGCCACTGCGTCTCATATCTTGTATGAAAGCACACAAATGTCTGCGTAAAGGTCATACAGCAGTTATAGCACTTATAACTGAGAAGCCGGTAGCTGAAAAGAAGATTGAAGACATCCCAGTAGTTTGTGAATTTCCCGAAGTATTTCCAGAAGACTTGCCGGGATTACCGCCTATCAACAGGTGGAATTTCGAATCGACCTTACACCAGATGCAGCACCGATAGCTAGGGCACCTTATCGACTTGCACCATCTGAGATGCAAGAGTTATCTACACAACTGCAAGAGTTGTTGGATAAGGGTTTTATACGACCTAGTTTTTCGCCGTGGGGAGCTCCAGTCTTATTTGTCAAGAAGAAAGATGGGACTTTCCGTATGTGCATCGATTACCGGGAACTTAACAAGGTTACTATCAAAAACCGGTATCCGTTACCTAGAATTGACGATCTGTTTGATCAATTTCAAGGTTCGAGTTACTACTCGAAGATTGATCTCAGGTCTGGTTATCATCAACTCAGAGTACAGGAAGAAGATATCCCGAAGACAGCATTCAGGACGCGCTATGGCCATTATGAATTCTTGGTCATGCCATTTGGGTTGACAAACGCTCCAGCTGTATTCATGGATCTCATGAATCGTGTTTGTAAACCTTATCTTGATAAGTTTGTCATTGTTTTCATTGATGACATTCTCATCTATTCTCAAACTGAGGAGAAACACGCTGAACATCTTCGATTGCTGTTGGAATTACTGAAACAGGAACAATTGTACGCTAAGTTCTCGAAATGTGATTTCTGGATGCGAGAAGTACAATTCTTGGGTCATATAGTCAATGAAAAGGGCATACATGTTGATCCAGCAAAGATTGAAGCGATTAAGAATTGGGAAGCACCAAAGACCCCTACCGAGGTACGACAATTCCTTGGTTTGGCGGGTTACTACCGACGATTCATTGAGGGTTTCTCAAAGATCGCTCAACCACTTACAGCTCTTACGCATAAGGAAACGAAGTATAACTAGACGGATAAACAGGAAGCTGCATTTCAGTTATTGAAACAGAAACTCTGTAGTGCACCGATTCTGTCTTTACCAGAAGGAACAGAAGACTTTGTGGTGTATTGTGATGCATCTGCACAGGGTTTGGGATGTGTGTTGATGCAGTGTGATAAAGTGATTGCTTATGCTTCAAGGCAACTACGACCACACGAAAAGAATTACACTACTCTTGACTTGGAGTTAGGAGCTGTGGTTTTTAATTTGAATATTTGGAGGCATTACCTATATGGAACTAAGTTACCATTTACACTGATCATAAGAGTCTGCAGCATATCTTTGATCAGAAGGAGCTTAATATGAGACAGCGACGGTGGGTTGAGTTGTTGAACGACTACGAATGCGCGATTAAGTATCACCCGGGAAAAGCTAATGTGGTAGCTGATGCTTTAAGCAGAAAGGACACATCAACAAGACGGGTTCGCGCACTTATGATGACGATACATACTGACTTACCTGACAAGTTACGCAGTGCTCAGCTCGAGGCCTTAAAAAAGGAAAACTTGGTACAGGAATCCTTACGAGGAATGGAAGAACAATTGGATGTTAAACCTGATGGAATTCATTATTTCATTAACCGACTGTGGATACCTTTGTATGGAGGTTTGAGGGAACTTGTGATGGATGAAGCGCACAAGTCCAGATATTCAGTCCATCCGGGATCAGACAAGATGTATCATGACTTGAAGGCACTGTATTGGTGGCCTCACATGAAAGCAGACATTGCCAGGTACGTTAGCAAATGTTTGACTTGTTCAAAAGTCAAAGTTGAATATCAGAAACCATCTGGTTTACTGCAACAACCAGAAATACCGATGTGGAAATGGGAACAGATTTCGATGGATTTCATTACTAAGTTACCCCGTACACCAAGTGGTTGTGATACGATATGGGTAATTGTCGATCGATTAACGAAATCTGCACATTTCTTAGCAATCAAGGAAACCGACAAGATGGAGAAACTGACTCGCATTTACATCAAGGAAGTGGTAGCGGGCATGGCGTGCCAATTTCTACATATCAGATCGGGATACTCGATTTACTTCCAACTTTTGGAAATCACTTCATAAGTCATTGGGAACTCGTTTGGATATGAGTACCGCATATCATCCACAGACCGACGGTCAAAGTGAACGTATGATTCAAACGCTAGAGGATATGTTACGAGCTTGTGTAATTGACTTTGGTGATAGCTGGGAAAACCACTTACCGTTAGTGGAATTCTCTTACAACAACAGTTATCATACAAGTATTCAGGCAGCACCGTTTGAAGCATTGTATGGTCGTAAATGTCGTTCACCAGTTTGTTGGGCTGAAATCGGTGACAGTCAGATAACAGGTCCTGAATTAGTGCACGAGACGACAGAGAAGATAGTTCAAATCCGGAACCGTATGGCAGCGGCCCGGGATCAACAGAAGAGTTATGCTGATAAACGTCGCAAGCCGTTGGAATTTCAAGTAGGAGACCGAGTTCTTCTAAAAGTATCACCTTGGAAAGGTGTGATACGATTCGGCAAGCGCGGGAAGCTTAGTCCACGGTACGTAGGACCTTTTGAGATTCTGAAAAGGATTGGCCCGGTTGCGTATCAACTCAAATTACCGGATGAACTCAACGGAGTTCATGATGTCTTTCACGTTTCGAATTTAAAGAAATGTCTTTCTGATGAGACATTGATTGTACCACTGGAGGAAATACAAGTAGACGAACAGTTACGATTCATTGAAGAACCAGCTGAAATCATGGACCGAGAGGTCAAACAACTTAAACAAAGTAAGATTCCGATAGTCAAAGTTCGGTGGAATTCAAGACGTGGTCCTGAATTCACATGGGAACGGGAAGACCAAATGATGAAGAAGTATCCTCATCTGTTCAAAACAGCAACCACAAACACTGTGAAGACACGTTAAATTTCGGGACGAAATTTCCTTCAACAAGGGGATGACGTGATGCTTCACACATCAACATTTCAGATTTCAAACTGTAAGCACAAACACTTTATTCAATTGGTTTTGTTACAAACATTGTGTTACATACATTTTATGTGCTACATTTCATATGTTACATGTTATGGTAGTACATGCATGATTAGTTACACACATTTTGCTATGTGCGAGGTTGCATAGTACGAACAGTTACAAACACTCACTATGTGCGAGGTTACATAGCACAGTATGATCAAACACAAACATTCACAGTTAGGTGTACTAACTGGTGTGCACGCAAACAGTTACATTGAACGATCACACTTAGGTGTGTTGTTGCAAACATTGGGTTTTGTGTGTGAGTACACACAAGCACACAGAATGATCAGACACCACACTACACACATACAATTTGAACTCACAAAGTAGTTTCCTAACTACTAACTACTTCTAACATTTTACAATTTTCGGGACGAAAATTCCTTCAACAAGGGGATGATGTGACAATCCAACTTTTCCGGATTAACCCCGTTAACAAAAACTAACTGAAACGATATGTAATCGAACAAAAATAAATTACAAGGGTTAAAATTGAACAAAACGAGTTATAAGGTCCAAAATTGCAAGGATTACATTTATGATTTGAAGTAATGGTCAATTTTGACTTACAAAGTCAAAATTCTATGGGTTATCAACTTAAAAATTCGAAAATTGGGCAACACATTGAAATTCACTTAGCAAAATCAGTTTAAAACATCACCATAATGATCATTAAACAACTAACATACGTTATTAACATATTAACTCGTCGAATTAAACTAAAATAATGATTAAAATTCGAAACCGTTTGCAATAAATATCAAATTCGTATAAACCAAATGTAATTCTCGAAATTAAATCTCCTAAAGCTTTAATCGACACCCTCTGGAGGTTCTGTAAGCAGCAATTCGATTCCAAGAGCGGTGGAAAGAAGATTCGATCAAAGGCTCAACCGAACTCAAGGCTCAAGTCGATTTACATCTATTCGAAGGCAATACAGGTAATTAACAACAACTACATACTCATATTAATATGTCTAAGCAAATCCCCAATCAAATAGAACATGGAAATCACGAATTACAAGAGTTCAAATTCTAGGGTTCTTCGGGTTAGAGGAATTGGGGGTTTTTAATAAAACGGATTCCAGAATTTAATTAAGTTATATGGGTAGCTTCGGAATACCCTTCTAAAAGAAATTCCTAAGTTAAATTCATAAGATTATCACGAATTGTATGAATTCGAGTTCTAGGGTTCTAAAGACAATCGGCTTTGGGGGTTTCTATTCAAACTAGTTCAAAAATCCAATTAAATCATATACACAGTTTCAGAATATCTTTATTAACGAAGACTATACAATAATTTTGTTTAATAACATTGAATTCTATGCAAACCGATCGAAAGAAACCGAGTTGAAATCGATTTAGGGAGTTTCGAACCAAATGAATTTGAAAATTGGAATTTTAATCACAGAAGGATTCGAAATCCTTGATTTAATGCACACTACATACAATTTCAGTTTAATTTAAATGAATTTGATTCCACTGATCGTGAAATCTTAGAACATGGGTTCGAAACTGTATACACATAAAATTATTACTTTATGAGGACTTATAATCGAATTAAAACTTACCCTGAACTCGTTAGTGAACATTAAACCGAAACCCCATGGTCATCGGTTCGATCGGGGTGGAGTAGTGGGTCAATTTGAAACACAAGTGGTTCGGTTGTAACCACAAAAGGAAACTGGGGTTTGGAGGTTATAAGGGATTAATCTGGCATTCTAATGCGAAATCAAAGGTAGACCAACTGGTCCGAGCATGTGTGTGTGTGTGGGAGGTCCCGGGTTCGAACCCGAGGACTGCCATGTTTTTGTAATTTCAAACCATTTTTGATTTTAGCTCGTAACTCCTTCGTTTCAAGTCCGATTCGATTCGTTCGAGTTGCGTTGGAACCATATCGCGAATACGGACAATCTAAAATAATAAAACTTATATTATTACCCGAAAAATATAATCGTGTATAAACACGAACATGTTATTATAATCAAATATATGTTTATTTGATTTAATTTAACGATTTCAAAGACACACTTACGTACAAACACACGTTTCTAACATTCTAACATACGTGTATTGACACGTATGTGATTTCATACTTTAAACGACATTTCGAGTAACACAATGAACTGTTTAAATCACAGATCTTTCGTAGAATTTTATCTGCACGATTTCACGCGTATTAATCATTCTAATCACAAGCAAAGGTGCGTACACGGCCCCTTTCTTATTTTAACTGTTTTGGGGGAGAAAACATGTGCAACAAACACTTTTAGATACATATCACTTGCATGAGTTAGCTGTTTACATTAAGTGCAAACATAGCATTACAAGTCCTTACATTTCGAACCGTTTAGTTTGCCGTAGTGCAAAGCGTGGTAGTTGGAAATAGATCTATTAGGTTTGACAAACCTCACTTGGTAGATGGGATCTACGCAAGTGTTTGAGTAGCCAATTCACATTACTATTGTTTGTGCTAGACAATAGTGGCAAGGCAAAACATGCGTTAGCATGCAACAGTCAGCTTCGGTGTCGACCACTTTTGTAAATAGTATAAATGACTAGCTATCATGACTATGCATGTGTGATTATGTTATCTGCAAACATTATATTCAAACTGTTGTTTCAAACATTTGTGAATGTTTAAACCTGTGTAATGCACCAACCTTTGTGTTGACTTGATTTACATGTTTTCTCAGGACACTAAGGTTGCACAATCAAGCAAGCATGGACTAGGAGATCGAGTCGCATGCATATTTTATATTTCAGTTATTTGGATTTGAACATTTGAAAGTTTGTTTTGAAATTTTCAGTTTACAAACTATTATGTTTGTTTTTATTTTGAAAACGCTTCCGCAACGTAGAACTTTGAAATTACATTTTTAGACCAAAGTATGATTTGAAATTCATATAGAGGTCTCGTTATGTCTAATGATCTGAGATCTTGGTTTGTCACGTCCCAAACGGTATGATTCCGTTAGTTGAAAATTGGGGGTGTGACAGATTGGTATCAGAGCCATTGGTTATAGTGAACTAGGTTTGCATTTGTAGACTTAGACTATAACTGTTAGACATTAGACATGCATACTTACACATATCACTTAGAAATTACATATGGCATTATGTATAGACTTGCTTACACATTCCACGACACTGCACTTACATATGGTATTATGTAACACATATGGCATCTCCATCATCAGCACCATACATACACATTATTGATTCGGAGGATGAGAAGCCGGTAGCTCCAGTACCACGATCATCACCAGCACCACCTATCCCATCTCCTCCACCATCTGAGAGGGATGATTCAGACCCTGAGGAGGATCCGGATGAGGATCCGGAGGAGGAGCCTAAGGAGGAACCAGCTGAGGATACTCAGGAGATTCTTACTGAGGGATCTTCTACTCATCACCACCTGCATTGGATGTTCCTGAGCCTAAGAGGCAACGGACTGATTCAGAGGAGATTGCCCAACTACGTCAGGACTTGTACTGGGCAAATGATAGGATTGAGTACAATGTTCGGGAACTCTGGGATGCGAATGAAAGACACGATAACCTTTACAACTTGGTCAATGGGATGCGAAATGAGATCATCCAGTTGACTGGTCTTCTCCAAGCTTCTGAGAACCGAGCTGAGATTCTGGAAGGCAGACTTGTAGCCTTGGAAGATTTGGTGACCTCGGAGAATGAAGAAGAGGATGAAGAGGAGGAAGGGGAGGAACCAGCACCAGCTGTTGATTCTGATCCTGAATCCACTATTGATGACCCAGAGGACTGATCTAATTGAACTTATTAGGGGCGGGTTGTGTCCCTACATTTGATGATTGGAAAACTTATGTTTTGATTTTGAAAGTATTGTACTCAAATCAGATTATTATCTATTGAAAACTATTACTTATTGCCAACAGTTGTGTTGATTTCTACATTACATGTTTGATGTTTGTTGTATTGTTTACTCGTTTCACATTGGACTTTGATAATACTCTAACATTTCTTTTAACTAGGAAGTTAATGGCCGGTGAGAACGTACAGATGACAGTTGCTGAGCTCAATGAGCTGATCAATAACAGGGTCGCGTAGGCAATCGCGAACTACGTTCAGACACACACTACAGGGCCACAGGGTCCAGCAGGGGGATTGGTGAACCCACAGGCGTGCACGTTCAAGATTTTCTTGGACTGTAAGCCACATAACTTCAAAGGATCGGAGGGAGCCATTGGACTCCTACGATGGATTGAAAAAGCCGAATCAGTTTTTGAGATGTGTAACTGTCCTGAGGAGAATAAGGTTAAGTATGCTACTGGAACTTTGGAAGGTCCGGCATTGACTTGGTGGAACTCGAATGTTCAAACATTGAGATTGGGCGAGGCCGATGCCCTAACTTGGAATGGTTTCAAGACCTTATTGCAGGAGGAGTATTGTCCTCGTAGTGAAATGCAGAAATTGGAGGAGGAGTACTGGCACCTTAAGATGGAGGGGTCAAACATCGAGGAGTACACGACTCGGTCCCATGAACTGGCCAGACTTCTACCTCACATGGCTACTCCAGCCAGTAAGTGGATAGAGAGGTACATAGGAGGATTGGTGCCTCAGATCCAGGGATTGGTTACATCTGCAAATCCCACAACGATTCAACAAGCTGTTCGTTTAGCGCACCAACTGACTGATCAGGCAGTGTTACAGGGAACTCTGCCTAAACGAACATCAGCTACTAAGGTGGGAGACCACAAGAGGAAGTGGGAAAGCAATAACTCCAAGAACTCCAACCAACAGCCTTTTCAGCAGAACCGAAAGCAGGATTCAAACAAGTCTTACCACAACTCGAACAGTGGTCAGCAGTCATCATCAGGGGGTATATTGGTAAACACCCAAAGTGCAACAGGTGTGGATTTCATCATGCTGGGAATCAGTGTGATAAATTTAGGTGTCAAAGGTGTGGAAAAGTTGGGCATGCAGCTAAGATTGCCGCGGAGAGGCAGAAAGTTCCAACAATCAGAAAAACAACCAGAACAATGCACAGAAGGGCTGCTTTGAGTGTGGTAAGCTGGGACACTTCAAAAAGGATTGCCCACAATTAAAGAAATGCGGGACTAATGACGCAAATGGCAACGGCAATGGCACCAATAACAACAATAACAACAACAATGGTGCTCGGGGCAGGGCGTTTGTGATTGGAGGACGTCAGGCAAGGGAGGATCCCAACATTGTCACGGGTACGTTCCTCTTAAATAATCACTATGCCTCTATGCTATTTGACACTGGTGCAGACCAGAGTTTTATATCTAGTTCATTTTCTAAGTTGCTAAATGTTAGTCCCACTTCCTTAGAAAATCCATACACTGTAGAATTAGCTGATGGCAAGTTAATTGTAGTAGAACATATCCTTAAGGGATGTATCCTTGATTTGATGGGTCAAACATTAGAAATTGATCTTATGCCTATCAATTTAGGCAGTTTTGATGTAGTCATTGGCATGGACTGGTTGTCCAAACACCAGGCTGAAATAGTATGCCATGAAAATATCATTCGTATACCTCTTTCGCATTGAGAGACATTGTATGTACAAGGCGAAAAGACCAGTACGCCACTGCGTCTCATATCTTGTATGAAAGCACACAAATGTCTGCGTAAAGGTCATACAGCAGTTATAGCACTTATAACTGAGAAGCCGGTAGCTGAAAAGAAGATTGAAGACATCCCAGTAGTTTGTGAATTTCCCGAAGTATTTCCAGAAGACTTGCCAGGATTACCGCCTATCAGACATGTGGAATTTCGAATCGACCTTACACCAGATGCAGCACCGATAGCTAGGGCACCTTATCGACTTGCACCATCTGAGATGCAAGAGTTATCTACACAACTGCAAGAGTTGTTGGATAAGGGTTTTATACGACCTAGTTTTTCGCCGTGGGGAGCTCCAGTCTTATTTGTCAAGAAGAAAGATGGGACTTTCCGTACGTGCATCGATTACCGGGAACTTAACAAGGTTACTATCAAAAACCGGTATCCGTTACGTAGAATTGACGATCTGTTTGATCAATTTCAAGGTTCGAGTTACTACTCGAAGATTGATCTCAGGTCTGGTTATCATCAACTCAGAGTACAGGAAGAAGATATCCCGAAGACAGCATTCAGGACGCGCTATGGCCATTATGAATTCTTGGTCATGCCATTTGGGTTGACAAACGCTCCAGCTGTATTCATGGATCTCATGAATCGTGTTTGTAAACCTTATCTTGATAAGTTTGTCATTGTTTTCATTGATGACATTCTCATCTATTCTCAAACTGAGGAGAAACACGCTGAACATCTTCGATTGCTGTTGGAATTACTGAAACAGGAACAATTGTACGCTAAGTTCTCGAAATGTGATTTCTGGATGCGAGAAGTACAATTCTTGGGTCATATAGTCAATGAAAAGGGCATACATGTTGATCCAGCAAAGATTGAAGCGATTAAGATTGGGAAGCACCAAAGACCCCTACCGAGGTACGACAATTCCTTGGTTTGGCGGGTTACTACGACGATTCATTGAGGGTTTCTCAAAGATCGCTCAACCACTTACAGCTCTTACGCATAAGGGAACGAAGTATAACTAGACGGATAAACAGGAAGCTGCATTTCAGTTATTGAAACAGAAATCTGCAGTGCACCGATTCTGTCTTTACCAGAAGGAACAGAAGACTTTGTGGTGTATTGTGATGCATCTGCACAGGTTTGGGATGTGTGTTGATGCAGTGTGATAAAGTGATTGCTTATGCTTCAAGGCAACTACGACCACACGAAAAGAATTACACTACTCTTGACTTTACTTGGAGTTAGGAGCTGTGGTTTTTGCTTTGAAGATTTGGAGGCATTACCTATATGGAACTAAGTGTACCATTTACACTGATCATAAGAGTCTGCAGCATATCTTGATCAGAAGGCTTAATATGAGACAGCGACGGTGGGTTGAGTTGTTGAACGACTACGAATGCGCGATTAAGTATCACCCGGGAAAAGCTAATGTGGTAGCTGATGCTTTAATCAGAAAAGACACATCAACAAGACGGGTTCGCGCACTTATGATGACGATACATACTGACTTACCTGACAAGGTACGCAGTGCTCAGCTCGAGGCCTTGAAAAAGGAAAAATTGTTACAGGAATCCTTACGAGGAATGGAAGAACAATTGGATGTTAAACCTGATGGAATTCTTATTTCATTAACCGACTGTGGATACCTTTGTATGGAGGTTTGAGGGAACTTGTGATGGATGAAGCGCACAAGTCCAGATATTCAGTCCATCCGGGATCAGACAAGATGTATCATGACTTGAAGGCACTGTATTGGTGGCCTCACATGAAAGCAGACATTGCCAGGTACGTTAGCAAATGTTTGACTTGTTCAAAAGTCAAAGTTGAATATCAGAAACCATCTGGTTTACTGCAACAACCAGAAATACCGTGGAAATGGGAACAGATTCGATGGATTTCATTACTAAGTTACCCCGTACACCAAGTGGTTGTGATACGATATGGGTAATTGTCGATCGATTAACGAAATCTGCACATTTCTTAGCAATCAAGGAAACCGACAAGATGGAGAAACTGACTCGCATTTACATCAAGGAAGTGGTAGCGCGGCATGGCGTGCCAATTTCTATCATATCAGATCGGGATGCTCGATTTACTTCCAACTTTTGGAAATCACTTCATAAGTCATTGGGAACTCGTTTGGATATGAGTACCGCATATCATCCACAGACCGACGGTCAAAGTGAACGTACGATTCAAACGCTAGAGGATATGTTACGAGCTTGTGTAATTGACTTTGGTGATAGCTGGGAAACCACTTACCGTTAGTGGAATTCTCTTACAAACAACAGTTATCATACAAGTATTCAGGCAGCACCGTTTGAAGCATTGTATGGTCGTAAATGTCGTTCACCAGTTTGTTGGGCTGAAATTGGTGACAGTCAGATAACAGGTCCTGAATTAGTGCACGAGACGACAGAGAAGATGTTCAAATCCGGAACCGTATGGCAGCGGCCCGTGATCAACAGAAGACTTATGCTGATAAACGTCGCAAGCCGTTGGAATTTCAAGTAGGAGACTGAGTTCTTCTAAAAGTATCACCTTGGAAAGGTGTGATACGATTCGGCAAGCGCGGGAAGCTTAGTCCACGGTACGTAGGACCTTTTGAGATTCTGAAAAGGATTGGTCCGGTTGCGTATCAACTCAAATTACCGGATGAACTCAGCGGAGTTCATGATGTCTTTCACGTTTCGAATTTAAAGAAATGTCTTTCTGATGAGACATTGATTGTATTGTACCGCTGGAGGAAATACAAGTAGACGAACAGTTACGATTCATTGAAGAACCAGCTGAAATCATGGACCGAGATGTCAAACAACTTAAACAAAGTAAGATTCCGATAGTCAAAGTTCGGTGGAATTCAAGACGTGGTCCTGAATTCACATGGGAACGGGAAGACCAAATGATGAAGAAGTATCCTCTTCTGTTCAAAACAGCAACCACAAACACTGTGAAGACACGTTAAATTTCGGGACGAAATTTCTTTCAACAAGGGGATGACGTGATGCTTCACACATCAACATTTCAGATTTCAAACTGTAAGCACAAACACTTTATTCAATTGGTTTTGTTACAAACATTGTGTTACATACATTTTATGCTACATTTCATATGTTACATGTTGGTAGTACATGCATGATTAGTTACACATTTTTCTATGTGCGAGGTTGCATAGTACGAACAGTTACAAACACTCACTATGTGCGAGGTTACATAGCACACTATGATCAAACACAACATTCACAGTTAGGTGTACTAACTGGTGTGCACGCAAACAGTTACATTGAACGATCACACTTAGGTGTGTTGTTGCAAACATTGGGTTTTGTGTGTGAGTACACACAAGCACACAGAATGATCAGACACCACACTACACATACATTTGAATTTGAACTCACAAAGTAGTTTCCTAACTACTAACTACTTCTAAACATTTTACAATTTTCGGGACGAAAATTCCTTCAACAAGGGGATGATGTGACAATCCGACTTTCCGGATTAACCCCGTTAAACAAAAACTAACTGAACGATATGTAATCGAACAAAAATAAATTACAAGGGTTAAAATTGAACAAAACGAGTTATAAGGTCCAAAATTGCAAGGATTACATTATGATTTGAAGTAATGGTCAATTTTGACTTACAAAGTCAAAATTCTATGGGTTATCAACTTAAAAATTCGAAAATTGGGCAACACATTGAAATTCACTGAGCTAAATCAGTTTAAAACATCACCATAATGATCATTAAACAACTAACATACGTTATTAACATATTAACTCGTCGAATTAAACTAAAATAATGATTAAAATTCGAAACCGTTTGCAATAAATATCAAATTCGTATAAACCAAATGTAATTCTCGAAATTAAATCTCCTAAAGCTTTAATCGACACCCTCTGGAGGTTCTGTAAGCAGCAATTCGATTCCAAGAGCGGTGGAAAGAAGATTCGATCAAAGGCTCAACCGAACTCAAGGCTCAAGTCGATTTACATCTATTCGAAGGCAATACAGGTAATTAACAACAACTACATACTCATCTTAATATGTCTAAGCAAATCCCCAATCAAATAGAACATGGAAATCACGAATTACAAGAGTTCAAATTCTAGGGTTCTTCGGGTTAGAGGAATTGGGGGTTTTTAAAAAAACGGATTCCAGAATTTAATTAAGTTATATGGGTAGCTTCAGAATACCCTTCTAAAAGAAATTCCTAAGTTAAATTCATAAGATTATCACGAATTGTATGAATTCGAGTTCTAGGGTTCTAAAGACAATCGGCTTTGGGGTTTCTATTCAAACTAGTTCAAAAATCCAATTAAATCATATACACAGTTTCAGAATATCTTTATTAACGAAGACTATACAATAATTTTGTTAATAACATTGAATGCTATGCAAACCGATGAAAGAAGCCGAGTTGAAATCGATTTAGGGAGTTTCGAACCAAATGAATTTGAAAATTGGAATTTTAATCACAGAAGGATTCGAAATCCTTGATTTAATACAGCACTACATACAATTTCAGTTTAATTTAAATGAATTTGATTCCACTGATCGTGAAATCTTAGAACATGGGTTCGAAACTGTATACACATAAAATATTACTTTATGAGGACTTATAATCGAATTAAAACTTACCCTGAACTCGTTAGTGAACATTAAACCGAAACCCCATGGTCATCGGTTCGATCGGGGTGGAGTAGTGGGTCAATTTGAAACCCAAGTGGTTCGGTTGTAACCACAAAAGGGAAACTGGGATTTGGAGGTTATAAGGGATTAATCTGGCATTCTAATGCGAAATCAAAGGTAGACCAACTGGTCCGAGCATGTGTGTGTGTGTGGGAGGTCCCAGGTTTGAACCCGAGGACTGCCATGTTTTTGTAATTTCAAACCATTTTTGATTTTAGCCCGTAACTCCTTCGTTTCAAGTCCGATTCGACTCGTTCGAGTTGCGTTGGAACCATATCGAGAATACGGACAATCTAAAATAATAAAACTTATATTATTACCCCACCCCTAAAAAATAATCGTTTATAAACACGAACATGTTATTATAATCAAATATATGTTTATTTGATTTAATTAAACGATTTCAAAGACCCACTTACGTACAAACACACGTTTCTAACATTCTAACATACGTGTATTGACACGTATGTTATTTCATACTTTAAACGACATTCCGAGTAACACAATGAACTGTTTAAATCACAGATCTTTCGTAGAAGTTATCTGCACGATTTCACGCGTATTAATCATTCTAATCACAAGCAAAGGTGCGTACACGGCCCCTTTCTTATTTTAACTGTTTTGGGGGAGAAAACATGTGCAACAAACACTTTTAGATACATATCACTTGCATGAGTTAGCTGTTTACATTAAGTGCAACATAGCATTACAAGTCCTTACATTTTGAACCGTTTAGTTTGCCGTAGTGCAAAGCGTGGTAGTTGGAAATAGTTCTATTAGGTTTGACAAACCTCACTTGGTAGATGGGATCTACGCAAGTGTTTGACTAGCCAATTCACATTACTATTGTTTGTGCTAGACAATAGTGGCAAGGCAAAACATGCGTTAGCATGCAACTCACAGCTCGGTGTCGACCACTTATGTAAATAGTATAAATGACTAGCTATCATGACTATGCATGTGTGATTATGTTTCTGCAAACATTATATTCAAACTGTTGTTTCAGACATTTGTGAATGTTTAAACCTGTGTAATGCACCAACCTTTGTGTTGACTTGATTTACATGTTTTCTCAGGACACTAAGGTTGCACAATCAAGCAAGCATGGACTAGGAGATCGAGTCGCATGCATATTTTATATTTCAGTTATTTGGATTTGAACATTTGAAAGTTTGTTTTGAAATTTTCAGTTTACAAACTATTATGTTTGTTTCTATTTTGAAAACGTTTCCGCAACGTAGAACTTTGAAATTACATTTTTAGACCAAAGTATGATTTGAAATTCATATAGAGTCTCGTTATGTCTAATGATCTGAGATCCTGGTTTTGTCACGTCCCAAACGGTATGATCCGTTAGTTGAAAATTGGGGGTGTGACAGATTGGTATCAGAGCCATTGGTTATAGCGAACTAGGTTTGCATTTGTAGACTTATACTATAACTGTTAGACATTAGACACGCATACTTACACATATCACTTAAAATTACATATGGCATTATGTAATAGACTTGCTTACACATTCCACGACACTGCACTTACATATGGTATTATGTAACACATATGGCATCTCCATCATCAGCACCATACATACACATTATTGATTCGGAGGATGAGAGCCGGTAGCTCCAGTACCACCATCATCACCCACCACCTATCCATCTCCTCCACCATCTGAGAGGGATGATTCAGACCCTGAGGAGGATCCGGATGAGGATCCGGAGGAGGAGCCTAAGGAGGAACCAGCTGAGGATACTCAGGAGATTCTTGCTGAGGGATCTTCTACTCATCCACCACATGCATTGGATGTTCCTGAGCCTAAGAGGCAACGGACTGATTTCAGAGGAGATTACCAAACTACGTCAGGACTTGTACTGGGCAAATGATAGGATTGAGTTACAATGTTCGGGAACTCTGGGATGCGAATGAAAGACACGATAACCTTTACACTTGGTCAATGGGATGCGAAATGAGATCATCCAGTTGACTGGTCTTCTCCAAGCTTCTGAGAACCGAGCTGAGATTCTGGAAGGCAGACTTGTAGCCTTGGAAGATTTGGTGACCTTGGAGAATGAAGAAGAGGATGAAGAGGAGGAAGGGGAGGAACCAGCACCAGCTGTTGATTCTGATCCTGAATCCACTATTGATGACCCAGAGGACTGATCTAGTTGAACTTATTCGGGGCGGGTTGTGTCCCTACATTATGATGGAAAACTTATGTTTTGATTTTGAAAGTATTGTACTCAAATCAGATTATTATCTATTGAAAACTATTACTTATTGCCAACAGTTGTGTTGATTTCTACATTACATGTTTGATGTTTGTTGTATTGTTTACTCGTTTCACATTGGACTTTATAATACTACTCTACATTTCTTTTAACTAGGAAGATAATAGCCGGTGAGAACGTACAGATGACAGTTGCTGAGCTCAATGAGCTGATCAATACAGGGTCGCGTAGGCAATCGCGAACTACGTTCAGACACACACTACAGGGCCACAGGGTCCAGTAGGGGATTGGTGAACCACAGGAGTGCACGTTCAAGATTTTCTTGGACTGTAAGCCACATAACTTCAAAGGATCGGAGGGAGCCATTGGACTCCTACGATGGATTGAAAAAGCCGAATCAGTTTTTGAGATGTGTAACTGTCCTGAGGAGAATAAGGTTAAGTATGCTACTGGAACTTTGGAAGGTCCGGCATTGACTTGGTGGAACTCGAATGTTCAAACATTGGGATTGGGCGAGGCCAATGCCCTAACTTGGAATGGTTTCAAGACCTTATTGCAGGAGGAGTATTGTCCTCGTAGTGAAATGCAGAAATTGGAGGAGGAGTACTGGCACCTTAAGATGGAGGGGTCAAACATCGAGGAGTACACGACTCGGTCCCATGAACTGGCCAGACTTCTACCTCACATGGCTACTCCAGCCAGTAAGTGGATAGAGAGGTACATAGGAGGATTGGTGCCTCAGATCCAGGGATTGGTTACATCTGCAAATCCCACAACGATTCAACAAGCTGTTCGTTTAACGCACCACTGACTGATGATCAGGCAGTGTTACAGGGAACTCTGCCTAAACGAACATCAGCTACTAAGGTGGGAGACCACAAGAGGAAGTGAGAAAGCAATAACTCCAAGAACTCTCCAACCAACAGCCTTTTCAGCAGAACCGAAAGCAGGATTCAAACAAGTCTTACACCACAAATCGAACAGTGGTCAGCAGTCATCATCATCAGGGGGTATATTGGTAAACACCCAAAGTGCAACAGGTGTGGATTTCATCATGCTGGGAATCAGTGTGATAAATTTAGGAGTCAAAGGTGTGAAAAGTTGGGCATGCAGCTAAAGATTGCCGCGGAGAGCTGCAGAACAGTTCCAACAATCAGAATAACAACCAGAACAATGCACAGAAGGCTGCTTTGAGTGTGGTAAGCTGGGACACTTCAAAAAGGATTGCCCACAATTAAGAAAGGCGGGACTAATGACGCAAATGGCAACGGCAACGGCAATGGCACAATAACACAATAACAACAACAATGGTGCTCGGGGCAGGGCGTTTGTGATTGGAGGACGTCAGGCACGGAGGATCCCAACATTGTCAAGGGTACGTTCCTCTTAAATAATCACTATGCCTCTATGCTATTTGACACTGGTGCAGACCAGAGTTTTATATCTAGTTCATTTTCTAAGTTGCTAAATGTTAGTCCCACTGCCTTAGAAAATCCATACACTGTAGAATTAGCTGATGGCAAGTTAATTGTAGTAGAACATATCCTTAAGGGATGTATCCTTGATTTGATGGGTCAAACATTAGAAATTGATCTTATGCCTATCAATTTAGGCAGTTTTGATGTAGTCATTGGCATGGACTGGTTGTCCAAACACCAGATGCAGCACCGATAGCTAGGGCACCTTATCGACTTCACCATCTGAGATGCAAGAGTTATCTACTACAACACTGCAAGAGTTGTTGGATAAGGGTTTTATACGACCTAGTTTTTCGCCGTGGGGAGCTCCAGTCTTATTTGTCAAGAAGAAAGATGGGACTTTCCGTATGTGCATCGATTACCGGGAACTTAACAAGGTTACTATCAAAAACCGGTATCCGTTACCTAGATTGACGATCTGTTTGATCAATTTCAAGGTTCGAGTTACTACTCGAAGATTGATCTCAGGTCTGGTTATCATCAACTCAGAGTACAAAGAAGATATCCCGAAGACAGCATTCAGGACGCGCTATGGCCATTATGAATTCTTGGTCATGCCATTTGGGTTGACAAACGCTCCAGCTGTATTCATGGATCTCATGAATCGTGTTTGTAAACCTTATCTTGATAAGTTTGTCATTGTTTTCATTGATGACATTCTCATCTATTCTCAAACTGAGGAGAGAAACACGCTGAACATCTTCGATTGCTGTTGGAATTACTGAAACAGGAACAATTGTACGCTAAGTTCTCGAAATGTGATTTCTGGATGCGAGAAGTACAATTCTTGGGTCATATAGTCAATGAAAAGGGCATACATGTTGATCCAGCAAAGATTGAAGCGATTAAGAATTGGGAAGCACCAAAGACCCCTACCGAGGTACGACAATTCCTTGGTTTGGCGGGTTACTACCGACGATTCATTGAGGGTTTCTCAAAGATCGCTCAACCACTTACAGCTCTTACGCATAAGGGAACGAAGTATAACTAGACGGATAAACAGGAAGCTGCATTTCAGTTATTGAAACAGAAACTCTGCAGTGCACCGATTCTGTCTTTACCAGAAGGAACAGAAGACTTTGTGGTGTATTGTGATGCATCTGCACAGGGTTTGGGATGTGTGTTGATGCAGTGTGATAAAGTGATTGCTTATGCTTCAAGGCAACTACGACCACACGAAAAGAATTACACTACTCTTGACTTGGAGTTAGGAGCTGTGGTTTTTGCTTTGAAGATTTGGAGGCATTACCTATATGGAACTAAGTGTACCATTTACACTGATCATAAGAGTCTGCAGCATATCTTTGATCAGAAGGAGCTTAATATGAGACAGCGACGGTGGGTTGAGTTGTTGAACGACTACGAATGCGCGATTAAGTATCACACCGGGAAAAGCTAATGTGGTAGCTGATGCTTTAAGCAGAAAAGACACATCAACAAGACGGGTTCGCGCACTTATGATGACGATACATACTGACTTACCTGACAAGGTACGCATGCTCAGCTCGAGGCCTTGAAAGAGGAAAACTTGTACAGGAATCCTTACGAGGAATGGAAGAACAATTGGATGTTAAACCTGATGGAATTCGTTATTTCATTAACCGACTGTGATACCTTGTATGGAGGTTTGAGGGAACTTGTGATGGATGAGCGCACAAGTCCAGATATTCAGTCCATCCGGGATCAGACAAGATGTATCATGACTTGAAGGCACTGTATTGGTGGCCTCACATGAAAGCAGACATTGCCAGGTACGTTAGCAAATGTTTGACTTGTTCAAAAGTCAAAGTTGAATATCAGAAACCATCTGGTTTACTGCAACAACCAGAAATACCGATGTGGAAATGGGAACAGATTTCGATGGATTTCATTACTAAGTTACCCCCCTACACCAAGTGGTTGTGATACGATATGGGTAATTGTCGAGCGATTAACGAAATCTGCACATTTCTTAGCAATCAAGGAAACCGACAAGATGGAGAACTGACTCGTATTTACATCAAGGAAGTGGTAGCGCGCATGGCGTGCCAATTTCTATCATATCAGATCGGATGCTCGATTTACTTCCAACTTTTGAAATCACTTCATAAGTCATTGGGAACTCGTTTGGATATGAGTACCGCATATCATCCACAGACCGACGGTCAAAGTGAACGTACGATTCAAACGCTAGAGGATATGTTACGAGCTTGTGTAATTGACTTTGGTGATAGCTGGGAAAACCACTTACCGTTAGTGGAATTCTCTTACAACACAGTTATCATACAAGTATTCAGGCAT